>PVJS01032989.1:0-22439 GCA_004027185.1 Glis glis | reverse complement strand
AAAAAAAAAAAAAAAAAAAAAAAAAGAAAATAGTAGAAAGAGACACACCATACTATTAATCTGTTAACATTGGGAACCCAGTGTGTTCAGAGGTACAATGTTTGGGGGGTTGGACAGGCAAGGTGTGGGATTCTTTGTACAGTTCCTTGTTGTTTGTAGCTTCTTATGAGTATTGCTTTTATAGTTGAAAAAGAAAATATAAAGAAACATTTAAACAAATAAAAAAGATGAAGGAATGGTGAGGAAGATCCTATAGGACTTCTAAATCCCCTAAATGTGTACATAGCTTTTCTGTAAGTTACTAATTCATAAAGTAAACACTGTTCATTGTTGTCTTTGTGTGCCAATCTGTACGAAAGGTCATGGGGGTGAGGGCACCCAGGATGAACAAGACTTGATTTCTACTTTTGGGTAGCTTTTTTATTTTTTTAAAAAAAGACTTAAAAAAAACCCTGGTGTTAAGCCGGTCGTGGTGGCGCACGCTTGTAATCCCAGTACTTTGGGAGGTGGAGACCGGAGGATCCGGGTTCGCAGCCAGCCTCAGCGCGCATGCGCGTGCGATCAATCTCTCTCTCTCCTCTCTCCTCTCTCTCTCTCTCTCTCTCTCTCTCTCTACCTAGCGAGGCCCTCCGCAACTTCGTGAGACCCGGTTTCAAAAATAAAGCATAGAAAAAATAGGGCCGGGGACGTGGCGCGGAGGTAGAACGCCCCTGCGTTCAATCCCCGGTACCGCAAAAACAAACAAACAAACAAACAAACAAACAAACAAACAAAAAACCCTGGTGTTTATGTTTTATTTTTTATTTTAATTGAGGTGAAATTCACATAAAAGAAAACATTTTAAAGTGAACAGTGGCCTTTAGTACATTCACAATGTTGTGCAACCATTACCTCTAGTTCTAAAATATTTTCATCATCTCTCAAAAATTTCACTCCCTATTCAACCAATAAACTGCTTTCTGATTCTATGGATTTACCTGTTCTGAATATTTCATATAAACAAAGCCACACAATGTGTGGCTTTTTGTATCTGGCTTCTTTCACTTAGCATAAAGTTTTTTTGGTACTGGAGGTTGAACCCAGAGACTTTGTACCTCTGAGCACCCCACCACACCCCCGTTTCTTGAAACAGCGTCTTGCTAAGTTGCTGAGGGCCTCACTAAGTTGCTGGCACTGGCCTCAAACATGCAATCCTCCTGTCTCAGCCTCCCAAGTACTAGGATTACAGGCATGCACCACCATACCTGGCTGCATAATGTTTTTGAAGTTCATCTGTGTTGTAGCATTGTTATCTTTTGGACCTTAAACGCCCCCCAAAAGTCCATATGCTAAAGGCTCGGTCTCCAGCCTTGGACCTATAGGGAGGCGGTGGAGCCTTAAGGAGGTGGGGCCTATGGAAGGACGTTAGGTCACGGGGGCGTGCCTTCAAGGGGAATCCTGGGACCTGGTCCTTCCTTTTTATCCCTTTTTGCTTCCCAGCCCCATGAGTTGAGCAGGTTTCCTCTGCCACACACCTCTGCCGTGATGTTCTGCTTCACCACAGCCTCAAAAGCAACGTGCCCAAGAGACCATGGACTTCAACCTCTGAAATTGTAAGCCAAAATAAATCTTTTCTTCTTAGGAGTTGTTTATCTTGCAACAGAAAGCTGACCAAATGCAAGCAATGTATCAGTATTTCCTTCCATTATATATTTTTTCTTTTTTTTTTTTTTTGAGGTACCGGGGATTGAACCCAGGGGCGTTCTACCTCCGTGCTACACCCCCGGCCCTATTTTTTTATACTTTATTTTGAAACCGGGTCTCACGAAGTTGCGGAGGGCCTCACTAAGTAGAGAGAGAGACAGGGAGAGAGAGAGAGAGAGCTGAGGCTGGCCGCCAACCCTGATCCTCCGGTCTCTGCCTCCCAAAGTACTGGGATTACAAGCGTGCGCCACCACGCCCGGCTATATTTTTTCAATTATATTCTGTCATACATAAATGCCACAATTTGAAGAACATTTGGAGTTCTACCTTTGGGGATTTGTGAAATAGAGCTGCTATGAACATGTGTGTCTATACATTTGTTTGAATACCTGTTTCCAATTATTTTGGATATATACTTAGGAGCAGAATTGCTGGGTCATATGGTATCGCTATATTTAACTTTTTGAGGGACCACCAAATTGTTTTCCATAGCAAATGAATATTTTACATTCCCAAGAGCAATGTATAAGGGTTTTAATTTTTCTACCTCTTCACCAACACTTGAGGTTTTCTTTTAAAAGTTATTATTTTTGATTATAGGTATTAAAGTGGGTATGGATTGGTATCTTATTGTGGGTTTTTTTTGTTGTTATTTGTTGGTTATATGTGATTGTTGGTCACTTGTGTATCTTATTTAGAGAAATGTCTATTCAAATCTTTTGCCCATTTAAAAAAATTTGGAGTTTTTTGTTTTTTGTTGTTGAGATATAAGAATTCTTATATATTCTGGGTACTAGACAGCTATCAGATGTATGACTTGCAAATATTTCCTTCCATTTTGTAAGTTATCTTTTCATTTTCTTGATAATGTCTTTTGAGACACAAAAGTTTTTAATTTTGAGGAAGTCCAACTTATCTCTTTTCCCTCTTTCGATCATGCTTTTAGTGTCATACCTAAGAAATAATTGCTACATCCACAGACCTGAAAATTTACTGCTAAAGAACAAACAAAACTAGTTTTCTGTTTTCATTACATGGCAAGTCCATGGAAGAATATCTTGTGTGCCTTGCTAGAGGGGGATAGAAATTTGAACCTGTTTTGTGAAGGCAAATGCAAATAGCAAAATAGCATGGGTTGTAGATTTTTGTAGTGTCTGATTATAAAAATCTAATTGCTCAATAGACATGCAGCTATATCAGCTATCCTGAGGCTGGAAGAAATTTCTCCTATAGTTACTATAAAGAAGGCCTCATTGGGATTAGTGAGAGGTGTGACTTGTAGCATCTCCTATTCCTATAGTAATCCCACACCATGGAGCCCAGACCTTTCTATGCATCATGGGATGCCAATACCACAATGATCCAAGAGGAGCAGTGACAAAAAGTGTACGAGGGGCCAAACACTGCCTTTTGGGGGATCATGGAGGGTTATGAAAATAAGGGTGGATAAATTAACTGCCCTAAACCCTAAATCTCAGCTTCTCTAGCTGCAGAATAAGAATAGTATGTACCGAGAGATATTAGCAATGGAGGAGAAATTGTCTACATGTCTGATATCTAACAAGTGCTAGTAGTCCTAGTGATTATCATAATCAAGGATGTGTTTAGAGATTATTGTTGGCCACTAGTCCCTTGTTTGAGAGACCCCATTCCTTTTTGCCTTCATTTCTAAGCCTACATTATGCCACCAAGGCTCTCAGATGGTTAAGATGTACTCACAGCATTTTGATCCTGTGGGCCCCAGGTGGGGTGGGGGCGTGAAAGACTCTATCTCTTCCTAGTTCTGGAGAACCCAGGCCTGTGATGGGTCAGTCCCAGGACTCAGTGGGGCAATATGCACACTTCATGGGAAGGAGGAGTGACTCTCTGCCCCACTCCACCCCGCTATCCTAAGACTGGGCCCAGCTGCTTGAGTCAGGCACCCCCCTTGTACTCAGAGCGGGCTTAACAAAACAACAACAGAATTTTCATATCAGTACTTGGAGCTGGGAGCATTAAGAATGCAGTTCTTTACTTCAGCAGCACAGCCAGCGTCACGTTCAGGTTTTAGAAAATGCACGCGACCATTGCACTTTTTCATTGCACTTTCCCTTGGATGGGGACCACTGTCCAGATGGGTGTGACTTCCTTGGCCCTGGTATGGCACTGCCTGAAGGGCAGCAAGGTGCCCTCTGACCTCTGGTAAGAGGAGCATCCCTCTGCAAGTACAGCCAAGCCTTCGCTAGTATCTCAGGAAGAAGCACTTCATAGCTGGCCATGAGCACTTAATATATGGTCCTTAAATCATTTAAAACTGGACTAGCCCGAGCAAAAGTGAGGACGCCAGAGCTGCTGGGAGCAATCTCAGGCGTGGAGCGAAATGGCTGAGATGATCTAATAGATCTCGCTTCATCTCCAAAAGTCTATCCCCCTGCCTCTCTCCTTATTAAACCAAAGCTTTCCACTCACAGGAAATAAAACTGCTACCTGATATTTATATATCTTCAGAGAGTACTGTGATTCAGAAACCAGGGAGAGTGGTTGAAGACTATTTATTGAAAAGGAGACTGTTCCTTGCATGAAATAATCTTATTGGAAAAGTTACCTGATTTCTTCTACTGCACTTGGAAAAAATCTGGTTCATTCATAAAGCAAAGGGCAAAACAGAAATTGGCTTTTTCTTTCTTTTTTTTGTTGGCAAAAGGTTGGTTTTTTTGTACTTTGATGAGAGGCTTGAAGCTGGTGAGTCATGTGATGGTTCTGGTGTTTTGGGGCAGGATATTCAGATTGAGATCATAATAGCTGTTTCTGACCTTGACTTTGAGCAGAACATTTTGGGAAGTCTTATGTCACCCCAAGTCTTTAGCTAATTGAAATCTTATGATATCCCTGATCAATCTCTTGTATTAATCAGCCCCCTTCTTCTCCTTCACCGAGCCATTCCTAGATGTAAAGTTCTGAATGGATTTATAACATCTACAGGGTAAAGTCTATACTCGTTCTAGTATTCAAGGCTGTCTGTTATAGTTTGGATCTGGAATGTCCCCCAAAGGCTCATGGGTTGAAGGCTTGGTCCCTGGTGCAGCCATGTTCAGAGGTGGGGCTTTGTGGAAGTGATTGGATCATGAAGGCTCTTAATCAATGGAGTAATCCATGGATGAATTCATAACTAAACTGACTGTTAGGAGGTGGTGAAACTGTAGAAGGCAGGAGTTGAAGGGAGCAGGTTCTTGAGGCATGCCTTCGGCACTCTGTCTTGTCCCCAGTCCCCTGCACACTTCCTGGTTGATGTGAGGTGAGCAGCTTCCACACTCTCTCCGCCATGATGTTGTGCCTCACCACAAGTCCATAGCGATGGGGCCACGTGACTATAGACTAAAACCTCTGAAACTGTGAGCTGAAACAAATCTTCCCTCCTTGAAGTTGTTTTACTCAGGCATTTTGTTAGAGTGATAAAGAGCTGACTCACACACCCTCCAAGGTCTGACTTCACCTCTGGCCTATTCCTTTTCCTGGCCTTCAAGGTGAGAGCCCCCTGCTACTGTCAGCTGCTCCAGCTGCAGCACAGGTCTGTGAGCATCACGGCCACTCGAGCCTTTGTGCTTCTGTTCCTGCTCCCTTCCCCGGAACCACCCAGAGCTGCCTCGGCAGTCACCCCTCTCATTTTCCTACCAGTGGACCCACTCAGTTCTCTGCACGCTCCGTGCCCTGTGAATCTGAGCCATTTACTGTACCTGACACACACTCAGCAGAGATCTTGTGCTCTGAAATAGCTACCATTTACCGTGTGTGCATTGATCTTATGAAAATTCAACACTGCCTGAAGAGCTAGAGGTCGAGGGAAGGGAGAAGGGGGAGAGAGAGTTCACCAGTCTTTCCAAAATTCATCAGTGGAAGCCCTAATCTTCAGTACCTCATGATGTGACTGTGTTTGGACACAGAGCCCTTAAAGATGTGATGAAGTTATTATGAAGCTATTAGGGTAGACCCTAATCCAATATGACCGGTATCCTTATAAGAAGAGGAAATGTGGACAGAGACACCAAGTCTGCATGGGCACAGGGAAAAGACCATGTGAGGACACAGTAAGAAGAAGCACCTTTGTAAGCCAAGGAGAAAGAAACCCTGCCTCCACCTTGATCTTGGCCTTTCAGCCTCCAGAGCTGTTAAGAGAGTAATTGTCTGTTGTCTAAGCCGCCAGTCTTGGTATTTTGTTATGGCGGCCTGAGCAGACCAGTGTATTCACTGAGAGTGTGCCAGGGCATGAGTGAGGGGCGCAAGGTGGGAACCTGCTATTCCCTGTTCAGGGTCAGCTTCGGCAGGCTTCCAGGAAGGTGCTGATGGGAATCAAGTATCTGAAGATTAGCTGGCGAGCTTGTCAAATCTATTTCTTATAACACTGACCCTAACCACAGCTAACTACTTCCTCTGGGGCTCCACCAAAGAAATTGATGACTTATTACAATACTGACTGGGCTGGGCTTCCTGGGAGATGTCCCTGTATTGACTTTTAATGATTAAATAGGGGTTGTTTGAAGACAACAATAATTACATGTGACTTTCAGCCTCAGAGATGACATGAAAGCTCAGCTCCCAGCTCGTGGGTGTGTAAATGGTCCCCTCTCTGGGCTGGCCCACATCACTCTCCTCTTCTAGTCCATTCCACAGGCAACAGAGTTACCTTTCTAAAAACCATCTGTTTAGGCCATCCCATCCCTCAGCTTCTCCACCTTCCCCACCTTTAATTCTCAAATTTATCCTCTTAGGATAAAATTCCAAATTGTTTTTTAACAAGATCTATGAGGCCCTTTAGGGTCTGGATCTCATGAGCTTTCTCCCCTCACTGACATGTATCTCTCCTTATCCCATAGCTCCTAGCTCCAGCTGCCCTGGCCTTTCTATCTCCTTTCTGCTGTAGGGCACTTACACACACTAGACCTGCTACTTGGACACTGTCTCATTCCCTCTTCACCAAGTAGTTTCCAGTTCATCATTTTAGACCTTAATTCACATGTCACTTGCCTGAGCTCTGTAGACAGCCTGACCTGATCCTGTCTCCCTCTCATGAACACTTCAGGTACCTCTCCCTCATGGCCTTCACCTTAAAGCAATTTCACATTTGTCCATGTGATTGTTTGATCCCTGAATGTCACCTACTAGATTCTAAATTTCACATAGGCTGAGACCACATCTATTATCATTATTATTATTATTATTATTATTATTTGTAGTAGTAGTAGTAGTAGCAGTGGTAGTAGTACTGGGGATTGAACCCAAGGGCATTCTACCCTGAGCTGTATCCCCAGCCTGATTTCATTTTTTTATTTTGAAACAGGGTCTCACTAACTTGCCAAAGCTGGCCTTGAACCTGCAATCCTTCTGTCTCAGCCTTCCAAGTACTGGGATTATAGGCATGCGCCACCACACCTGGCTGAGACTATATCTATTTTTATGCCTAGCATTCAATAGACACTTATTTGGTACTTTATTAAAATAAACAAATGTCTATTTTTTCCCTCTCCAAATTAGTTTTTCCAAGCAGAGACTATCTCCTGTTCACCGTTGTATCCCTGTTCCCTGAGGCATTGGTCAGGTGGAAGCCATTGGTGGACCCTGTGGCCACTAGGGATGTGGGTATCAAAGGAAAGGTGAGAGTCACAAGAGAAGAGAGCTGGGGAAAGATGCTTGGTGGACACCTGGTATGGTTATATGGGGAGGGGTGGAGGGAGGGAAGTCATAGAGATAGAAGAACCAGGGAAAGGTCTTAGGAGCTAAGGAAGGAGTTTCAAGAAAGACCTGGCATTATCAACACTAAGAATGACAGCAAGGTCTGGCTGGATGAAAATAGAAGACTTCAGGATGCGTAGGAAGATGGCTTGTGGGTAGACTGGAGAAAGCAAAGATGGAGAGGCTACCAGAGATGAAAAAGAGAGCCAATGGTGAGGATGTGTAGAAATGGCTGTAGGCCAGGGTTTCGCAAACTCACCACTATTAATATTTTGGCCTTGACAATTCTCAGTTGTAGAAGGCTGTCCTGGTCCCGGTGTGATGTTTAGCAGCATCTGTGGCCTCTATTCATTAGATACTAGCAGTAGTGCCCCAGGTGTGACAACTCAAAATGCATTCAGACATTACTAAATGTTTCCTGGGGGACAAAGCTGCCCTCCCAATTGAAAGCCATTGTTATATGCCAGCATCTCCCCAAACTGGTTTTCCATGGAGCTAATTCTTAGAGATGCTCCTGGAAGAAAGGGTGCATGGTCAGGCAAGGGTGGACAATACTGAGTGAAACAGATTCCTACGCAGGAATGCTCAGTCTTCACCATCAAGATGCGCCGTGACTCTCTTATACTGGAAAAGACCAGTAGGAGATGCAGGATTTCCTGGGACATTTTCCCAGGGAATTTCCACCACCCACGAGAAGTGTTCTGGGGAGCATGCTTTGGGGACACTGCTGCAGACTGTTTTTACAAGAATAGGTGTCCTAACTTTCCCACCATCATTCAGGTAATAAGTGCTGGGGGTGGGAGGGTCCCATGTCCCAGCTCCTTCCACTCCACTCTCTCCCCTCCATCCAACAGTCCCCTCCTTTTTCTCTCACTCAGCGGTCCTCTTTGAAGTGCAGTTTAATCTGGGGGTTGTTTCTCTTTGCCCCTTTTCAAATGCCCAGCATGCCTCAGTTTCCCCACAGGTAACATTATGTTTTGATGTGTTTATCTCTCTAGCTCACTGGAAGCATGGCCTAAGCCAGGCTGAATGGCCCTGAAGCTCCATTGGAAACCCATAGGTCCACGTGACCCCAGGCGCAGGAGTGGGAAGGTGGCTCAGGCTGTGCCCTGGCCGCTTCCCTGTGGGGTGGGATGTTGGGCTGAGCTTGGGACAGGAGCTTGCAGACCAAGGTCACAGCCTGGTCCTTACAACTCAGATGTTCAGTTATCCACTGGACCAACAGCAACCAAAAGCCTTCTCAGTGAAGTCCTGATAATTCTCTGGCTTTCAATCCCCTTGTCTGCCAAAGAATGGGGTTTGTTGAAGAAATCTCTAAGTCTCCTTCCAGCAACACCGTCTGTTTTCTTCCCCTTTAGGGAGTTTAGGGTGGTTTAAGATTACTCATAACAGATGAAAGAGCTCTGAACAAAAATTTTCATAAAAGCGGAGACTATATCCTGGATTTCTTTTTCTCTTTTCTTATGGGATAGCTTTTTGTTTATTTCTTGTGGTGCTGGGGATTGAACCCAGGGGCATTCTACCTCAGAGCTACACCCCCAGCCTCTTTTTAAATTTTTTTTGTTGTTGTTTTGAAACAGGGTCTGGCTAGGTTGCTGAGTCTCGCTACATTGCTAAGGCTGTCCTTGAACCTGCGATTCTCCTGTCTCAGCCTCCCAAATCCTGGGATTACAGGCATACGCCACCACACATGGCTTATGGGTTAGCTTTTTAATCGAGGGTTGCTTATTTGCTCTTTGGGTCCTCTATGCAGCAAGCACATTTTACAGACGGAGGGGGAAGCAGGTGAGAAAGGGGGTTGAGGGGGAAGCAAAGGGAAGTCCAGACTTATGAAAACATGAGCTATCTTGCAGCAGATCCCAGGGATGTGAGCTCAGACCAAGATCATGGCCTGGTACTGTCACTTAGTCCTGACAGTGGCTATCACCTTCCGCTATGGAAAAGTTCCTCTGAGGCCCAGGCCCTGTGTGGCACACTCCAGGGTGTCAAGCTCAGAGTACCTGCTTGGATCTAGTGGATGCAATTTAAAAAATGCCAATCTGCAGTCTCTGCCTTTGAGCCAGTTCCCTGGGCCTGTCAGCCAGCACTGTCTACAATAAACCCTAAAACACAACCCTCTCCCCTGTGTGTGTCCATCAGACAGAAAGGACCAGTCTTCCGATGCCTCCATCCATCAGGGATGAGCAACAGGTGCCCTGAGCAGGGGTGGGACTTCTGATCTCAGCTTGGGGCTTGTTGATGAACCTGGTGACTCCTAATCTCACCGAGAGCCAGCAGGACCTCGGTCAGATCACTGTTTGAACATGGCAAAGTGATGAATTGTTGCTCGTGTTTCTGCGGCGGTTTCAAAGGACTCTAATGATTAAGAGGACTGAGACATTAAATGAATAAATGGTTTGGGAAGAGAATAGAAGAGATGGGCACAGCTGTGATTTGCTACCCAGCAGACAGGCTGTTTTATTTTATATGCTCAGGTGCATCACTCAAAATACTCCCAAAGAATAGGTAAGATTTGGAAAGTCTCCATCGTGCACCAAATTTAGGAAGCAGTGCCGTATGCTAACAACATTTTTGTAAGAAGATGGTCTCCTTTTCATCACCAGATTGTCCCTTAAATTAGTTGAAGCCTGGAGGCCTTAAATTAAAAGCAAGAAATTACAATGTGGCAGATTGGATTTAGGCTCATGTGCTGTGTTTGAAATACATGAGTGGCTTTTGAAAACATAATTTAAAATGAATAGTGGGTTCTTTATGCGCAGGCATCGTCCCCCTGATGTCTGGCTATTTGCATTAAGAACTCTCATTTAGTGCCATAAAAGGGAGACACCCCGCCCCCCAGCCTGTGCCTTCACCCCGGCTCTCTCTCCAGGTGTTCCTTGGGGTCCCATTCCTTTCTTGGCCGTTAACAAGTAAGGTGTCCGAGAAGGAGTGAAACCTGGAAGTCTATCACTCATGGGCTTGACATCCCCCCTTTCCTCCTGGCCTGGGCCTAAGGGTGCTTAGAAAGGAACACAGAAGTCTCTGCTTTGGCTCGTTCACTGTGGGTGAGCTCTGCTTTCTGGGCAAAGGCCAGCTCAGCTCATAGCCATGGTTATTAACCCTGGCTGCCCATTAGAACAAGCTGGGGAGCTTTAAAAAATACCGATACCCAGGCTCTGATCTCTAAAGATTTTAATTTAATTGGTTCAGGATGGGGCCCAGGTATTTTGTGTATGTGTGTGTGTGTGTGTGTGTGTGTGTGTGTGTGTGTGTGTGTACAAGCTTCCTAGATTAATATTTAGCCAGAGTTAAGAGCTACTGATTTGGAGGAAAAAGTTGTCCATTTTCACTGATAGAATTAGGTAGATTTTTCTTTCATCAGAATATGATAATTTGATAGGCAGATCCAGCAGAATTAGCTATGCACACAGAGGCTGCAGGCGTTTATGACAAAATTAGCCGTGTTCCTTTTCTGCTACTCAAAACAAGAGACAGAGAAGAGTCGAGGCTTGCAGGGGACAGGAGCAGGGTCCCCAGGCTTGGGTAGGACGAGGAGGAAAGCAGCCTCAGCGTACGAGGCTGTCAGCATGGCAAACGTTTCCTCAAAATCAAGTTCATTTGTGTATTGGTTAGCTCATTCATTCATGCACCGCCCACTTATAAGTATCCATGGGTGCCAAACACGTTAGGTTCAGAGGTACAAAGATGAGTATTTTTTTTTTAGGCAGGAACTCCAAAAGGGCTGGAAACACAGAAGATTAGGATTTGTCCTCTTAATCATAGACATGTGGCTTTTGACCTGGGCTCCCTCCCCTTCCTTTGCAAATGCCAAAACCCAGCATCTGCCCTCGAATTCCCCTGGGGAGATGACGACACCCCCACCTTCCTGCTCCACCACTTGCAAACTCTTGCCGCTGACATTTTTCTCCAGTACATTTTTGTGTGATGATGAGTGGCATATGGGTACCTCTTTGTCAGACACATTATCTCAAATACATCCTCCTTCCCATCCTGCCTGACTCATGTGGTGATTACAGAAAGTTCACGTGAATAGGCAAGGGTGCAGGGGCAGAGGCATTGGAGAACTGATGGAGATTGAGGAACTAGAATATACTGCTTTTTAAGGCAACAAAAAAAGGGGCATATCATCTCGTGGTAGCTTCCCCACACGCTCACTGGGGTGGCTGGGCAGGAATTATGATGCCCATTCTATCACACAGGAACCTGAGACTTAGAGCCTTGGCTGTATGCATCTTAATCAGGACTCCTCTCCCTGTGGGTGGTGGGCATATATCTCTTAGGGATAGCACCGGGAAGGACTTCTATCTCCAGCCTCAGGCTCCCCTTTGCGGGGACTGGGGAGCTCCTTCTCCATCTCCAAAGCCCGGAAGAAGAGGCGGCATCCATTCCCACCCCGCATTTCTCAGCCGGCTGACCACACATGGCCACAAGGGGGCACCAAAGAGTTTCCATTACTTCTGCGTGCCTGGCTTGGCGGGCTGGCCTTTCCTGCTGTGTAGGAACTGGGTATACAATGAAGAGTGTGAACTGTGACATGAGAAGAGGGATGATGGGGGGCTGCAGATGTGGCTCAGGCTAGAACACTTGCCTACAGTGTGTGAGGTCTGGGTTCATTCCCCAGCACTATCATAAAAAGAAGGAGGAGAAGAGATGAAGGCAAAGCTTAAGCTCCAGGTAGACAACTGTGGCGAGGCAGTGGAGGGGGGCTCCTAGTTTTTACAGTGGTGGGGAGGTTGAAAAGTGCTCTGGGGTGCGTTTCTGATGGCTCTCAGAATGACCTGGAGGTTCCTTATGCATGTTTGAAGATTTTTTTTCTTCCTTTTTTTAAGCAAAAGAAGATGAAGACCAACACGTATCATCCACTGAGCACGTAGCGGGACCCCAAGTCTAGAAGGCGGGCTGGTGCTTCGTAGGACTCAGTAGGACGATGTAGATCGGGGAGGGAGTGTGGGTTTTATGTGGAGTGCCAGGAGTGGTCACTGGAGATGTCTAAGCCAGGGAGCCGTGTGACCTGTCTTCCATCTGCTGCTCTGTGAGGAACAGGCCGTGGGGCAGGAGCACGGATGTCCCCGGGAGCTTAGGGTGGCACTGCTGAAGACGGAGAGAAGCAAATGGACTTGGGGTATCTGCTGGAATTGGATCTGGCAGGCTTGCCAGTGGATTGACGCCAGAGGTATGAGAGGGTAAGGCGGAAATCAAGATCCGTTGGGTGCTGGTGTGGATGGTGGTGAGGCCGAGGAGAGGAGAAGCAGGGTCGGAGGGTGCGGTGAGGGGAGGGGACTGCGCTCTGGTTCAGCAAAGGGAGGGGGCCGTGCTCTTTCAGCCCTGCCCAGTGTGCAGTGCTACCCGCTCCCACCTGGCGATACCCAGTGGGCACCTGGATTTCCACCAGCGCTCAAGAGAGAGGCCAGGGCTAGAGATATAAATCTGCCACTTCCCTATGTTTTTCACTTAATACTCACATAAGCCCTGTGTTTCCGATATTGTTCCCATTTCACAGACAGGGAAACTGAGGCTTAGGAAGGAGAGGTTAACAAGGCTTGAAAGTAATGGAGCTGGGACTTTAACCAGGTCCAGGTATAACTGAGCGTCCCTCTCTCCAAGCAGTCTCCATCATTCTTCTCTGAACTGACCTCCAGTGGGGAAGAGGCCAGGCCTCACCCAACCTCAAGGAGCATTCATTCGGTATTGGTTGATCAAAGTATTGGAGTCTTCCTGTGGTCTTGTTGAAAAAAGTTTCAACCAAGTAGATCTTGTTTTTCCAATCCAGTAGTACATTCTCTAAGGGCAGAATAAACTCATGCCTTCCTCTGTACACGTGGGGAATCCCACACAGCAGGTATGGAGGGCCTCACACATGTGCAGGGAAGCAGGGAGGCTCCCTATTGAGTGCCCACCGCGGTGGCTTCATAGCGGCTGCCAGCAGCACTCAGTACAGAGGCTCCCAGGAATGAGCCTCGTGTCTGAGCCTGGCTCTCCCTGCTCCCGCTGCAGTTGTGTCCCACCCCGCGGTCGGGCTGGGCCACAACTGGTAGACCTAGACCACTCGGGAGAGATCGAAGCGCTGGCTACAGACTGTTCTCCAGAAGTTGCTGTGCTAGGTGGAGCGGCGGAGCCACAGCAGCTCCAAGGGGCTGGGGGGCCAGGGGGAGGCAGCGCTCAGAGGCCAAGCGGGCGAGCTGGGCGGGCAGCAGTGGTGGTGCGCATGCTCAGAGAACCCGTGTGCCTGGCTCCAGAGCTGTCCTAGAGGTTAGCTGAGATGATGAAAGATTGAAGGGGAAACGGCTCCCCCTCGTCTCCTGTAATCTGGAGAAGACCCCTAAGGCGTGTGTGGCTGGAGGCCCCCTCTGGTCTGCTGAGACCCTGGCAAGGACTCACTGGGACATTTGATTGATGGGGTAGTTGGCACTTATAAGGTCAAAGCTGAGGATTTCCACAGTAGGAGTGGGCAGGGGTGTAGGACGGGCCCCTGGGATTCCAGATATGGCTGTGTGCCCCCTGATCAGTGGGAGCTGGGAGGCAGAGCTGTCAAGAAAGGCAGGACAGACCTGGTTGGGGTCACAGGGGCCAGAAACTCATTAGGCACAGTATGGGTTAACAATTTTGAGGACAAGGGGTTTTGTTGAGAGCAGGGGCCTGGCCAGAGGGAGGAGGGAGCTGCCAGGCAGAGGTTTCTAGGAGGTAGTAGGTGGCACTTCATAGAGAGGTCACCCAGAGAAGGAGTTTAGACAGGTGGAATCTAGGGGTGGCTTCCTGGGGTCCTTTCTACTTGCTGACCAACTTCCTTCTCTCTTTGCTTCTAAAAAGGGCCCTCTGGGGCAAAATAATCAAGTCTGTGAGCACTTAACAAGGATTAAGAGGCCACGGTGTGCACTGATTCGTTGTGGACAGCAGCAAGGCAGTCCTGGACCATCTTGGGTGGTGCTGAACTGTGAGGATGGAACTAATCTTGAGGCCCAGGCAGATGCTAAAATCAGTGAATTTGAATTTGCATGTGCTTCAGAACAGGATGTGAGGACAGTTGAGGCCAGAGAGCAGGAGGCCTGAAGTTATTTCTGGGCCCCGAGATTTACAGTGTGGCATTGGGAAATCATGGCAGAGAGTTGTTCTGTTTGGACCAAAATATTTTGAAAAGGAAATCAGATGGCAGGCGTTCTGGGGATGGACAGGTGAGCCCTAAAGCCTGTCTGATGAACAGGTAGACCATATCCCTGGATGTCCCTGGGTTCATCTTGCTTGTCTGCTGCCCTGTCCTTGATGGACACCCATCACTTTCCACTCTGCAGGACCCTGCCAGCCAAGTCCTCCAGTCCTTGATGTATCTGGGGTAAGAGAGAAAATCAAAGTCCCCAGTGAGAAGCTGGGCCCTGACTGGTCTCTGGAGCACTGAGCTAGTTTAATACTCCGTGTTGGTAGAGCTGGCCTGAGCACTGGCCCGAGTCCAGCGAGGGTAATTATAATCTGCCCATCTCGCCTCCTCTCCTGGGGCTGCTGAGGGATTCTCGCTTGTGTTTTCCCTTTGCCTCATGTTACATTTGCTGAGGACTGTTAAAACACACACACACACACACACACACACACACACACACACACACACACAGAGCCAGAAATTGTGCTTTGTTTATCCTGACAGCCACATGAGTGAGGAGCAAGACCCTGGGAATTGGGGTGCAAGGTGCAGTTACAGGGCAAGCAGAGGTTTTGGAATACGGGTTCCTAGGGAGAAGGTAGAGCCCCAGGCAGCTTCTAAAGAGGTGAGGAAGGTGGGGTGCTTTGCAGACACCCGGAAGTGCTGTCCCCTTCCTCCTTTTATGGTCACCTTGATATGACTGCGTTGTGCCCAAGGTATTCTCCCCTGAAGGATGTCCCGGGGACTCTCAAGAGCCACCCCACAGCCCCATCCCAATGTCTTCCACTCCTCAGAGTGACAAGAGCACAGACATCCCACAAAAGACATTTTTTCAGGGACACGTTGCCTCCAATACAGCTAGCTAGGGCCCATCGTGTACCCAGGGAGGGACAAGAGAGAGAAGTATTTGGGAGAATGTGGGTGTGAGCGTGAGGAGCTATCAGGGCAAGTGCACCTTAGGGAAAATGGATGGGTTTTTTCTGGTAGCTCTCATGGACCCAAGGTCACTCTTGGGTGTGGGTTGCATGGCCAGTGTCCCCCCAGCACCACTGAGTTCCCCTGCTAATTAAGGTCACCTGGGGAGGGAAAGCCAGGGACAGAGCAGCATAGATTTCCTCCCTGGGGGGAGGGGCTGGGACTCCCACCTTACAGCGTCTCCAGCAGTGGTCCCAACCATGGGACATGGAGCAGAGGGGTCAGGGTAGGGGATGAGCAAAGATGACAGGTGGCCTTTATTTAAAGGAGATGAGGAATCAAGGATATTTGTCCTAGACTGTCACTCAGAAATGTAGGAGATTTCAACCCATTTGTTCATTTTTGTCAACTCACATTTTAGAATCTTTGTAACTTTCCTGTCTGGGCTATTTTTAAATTTTTGGTGAGATATAATTCACATACCATAGAATTTGCCCACAGTGCATGTACAATTCATTGAGTTTTAGTAAATGTACAGTCAGCCTTCCGTATCCCAAGGATTCTACATGCATGGATTCAGCCAACCACAGATTGAAAATATTCAGAAAAAAATCAAATCAGTTCTGAACATGCACAAACTTTTTTCCTTATTATTATTCCCTAAGCAATACAGTAGAACAATTATTTACATAGCATTTACATTGTATTAGGTATTATAAGTAATCTAGAGGTGATTTTAAATACATGGGAGGATGTGCATAGGTTATATGCAAATACTACACCATTTTATATAAAGAACTTGCAAATTTTGGTATCCTGGGGTGGGGATGTCTTGGAACCAATTCCCCATGGCTACCAAGGAATGACTGGATAGGGTTGTACAACCAGGACTGCAACTCCACTGTAGAACGTTGGTTGTTATGATTATCCTTTCTCTGCATATTTAGCTGAATGCTTCTTGGAGGAGCTTGCGAGGTTTGGCAAGAGGGTGCACAGCCAGTGTGGGGAGGAGAGTTGTTAGGGTTTGGATCCGGAATGTCCCCCAACAAACACATGTGTTGAAAGTATGGTGCTCAATGCATCAGCATTCACAGCTGGGGCTTTTAGGCAATGTCTGAATCATAAGGGCTCTGACCTCGGTAGAGGTTTCCATTGATGGTTGAATGGACTACTGAGAGAGGTGAGACCTAGTTGGAAGAAGTAGGTCACGGGGGGTGTGCCCTGGATGAATTTATCTTCTCCCCCATCCCCTGCTTCCTGGCTGCATGACCTAGGCTGCTTTCCTCCGCCATGCCCTGCTGCCATGATGTTTTTGCCTTGGAGCTGCCAACTATGGACTGAATCTCTGCAACCGTGAGCTGAAATAAAGCTTTCCTCCACTAAGTCATTCTTGTCAGGCATTTTGGTCACAGCGATGCAAAGCTGACGAACACCAGAGTAAGCCTAAGAAGTGGGGATAGTGGAGTGGCCTGGATGGGAAGCCATCTGTTCACCCTGTGTAGTTACAAAGAGCCAGGGCCCTGCCAATAGCATTCTAGGAATTATCAGATTTGCTTTTAACAGTAACCCATTGTGACAAGCAATCTTATCATTCCCATTTGGCAGATGGAGACACTGAAATTTACAGAAAGTGAGTAGGTTGTACAAGGTCTTACTGCTAGGAAGTGGCCAAGATGGGATTTGAACCCATACCTTTCTGACTGCAGCATTTGCATGCTCAGACCCCTACACCAAGGGGCACTGGATGACTTTGGTCAAGGTTGAACCCTAAAATGACTTTAAAATGCTGCAGATGCTGACTGCAAGCCTGAGATCTTGAATTTTCTGACTCTTAATAAATGTTGAGAAATAAATGTTGATAATTAAAGTGGAAAATGGATCCCTACACCTGATGGATCCTAATTCTCACCCTCCCCTGGCTTTGCTGTCCTTTCGGCTTTGGCTGTACCTGGAAAAATATACTCTAACCACTGGGCTTGGTTTGTTCTCTGAGAATGCTGCTCTGACCCGCACACAGCACAAGGCACCAAATGTCTGGTGCCCTCCCGCCATGCAGAGGAATAAAGGAAGCTGCAAATGCACTGCCTTTCAGAAAGCGCAGGCCTGCCACAAAAGTAATGGTGTTTGATGATGTTTCTCCCTTTCAAAATCAATCTTTAGACTGCAGGCCTGAAAACCAGGTGCCACTATCTTCTAAAGGTATGCCAGGGGTTAGAAACGGAATGCTACACACCACTTAACATGTAAAATATGACTTATCTGCCTGGGCATCCATGAAAAAAAAATAGAAAGAAAGAAAAACCCAACAACAGCCCTTCTGTTGAGTTTTGAAATGTAAATGTTTGCTAATGCTTTGCTGAGGAAGACAGCTTCACTTGGGCTGAGAGCTATGTGTAAAGAAGCATTAAAATGCATCATTTGCTGAGGGCTAAAAGTCATCAGCTTGTGATATTAATGCTCTTTAAAAATAATTTGATGGCATGAAATCCGAGCACGCCTTGCGCAAAGGATTGGCTCCTGTCAATTTTCTCATGGATCTACCGAGCTATAATTGCATTTAGAGCTTGCCAACAATGGAAGTATTTTTCCCCACCTCTTTCATTTGCTGAAAGAGAGGTAAGGGGTCAATTTTTATTTCATCTTGTATGAAGAACCCCCTGCCTTGTAGGCTGGGAACGCGCTGGTTAGCTAGAAGGTCACAGGTCTTTATGGCTGGCTGCTTCTCCATCTTTCGTCCCTGGGCTCCCAGCCGCAGAGCCCATCTGGGCACCTGTGAGACAATTGTGATAGAGGGACAAACTATATTAAGGCCATTTTGGCTGCACACAACAAGAGTTTTCCTCAAACCAGCTTAAGAAACACATGGCTATCCCATAATTTCATAATCCATTCATCTGTTGATGGACACCTAGTCTGCTTCTATAATTTGACTATTGTGAATTGTGCTGCTATGAACACAGATATGTATGTATCACTATAATATTCTGGGTTCAATTCCTTTGGAAAGATACCCAGGAGTGGTATAGCTGGGTCATATGGTGGATCCATTCCCAGTCTTCTGAGGAACCTCCACACCCATCTTCAAAGAAGTTGCGCTAATTTGCAATCCCACCAATGTATAAGAGTTCTTATTTCCCCACATCCTCATCAGCATTTATTATTGTTTGAATTTTTGATGATGAATGGATTATGAAATTATAGGATATACACACAATGGAATTCTACTCATCCATAAAGAGCAAAATTATGTCATTTGCAGGGAAATGGATGGAACTATAGAATATTATGCTAAGTGAGATTAGCCAGTCACAAAAAATGAAGGGTCATATGTTTGCTCTCATATGTGGAAGCTAGGGGGAAATTGGGATACAAAAGGGACTCCAGATAAAGGAGGAGAAACATCAGTGGAGGGATGGAGGGGGTTTAAGGGAGGAATGTGGGTTCGGAAAGGGAGACTTGATGAAGGAAACACCTCAATTGACACTATGTACAAAATTATCATAATATACAAAATTATCATTGCCAATCTCAGTAGCGTGTTTGGGGAAGGGGAGGCAGTGGGGTGGGAGCCAGCAAGAAGCTCACCAAGCGCTGTGTGCGTGTATGTCTCTATCACTCTGAACTGCATTAAGATGTATGATTATAATATACCAATAAAAAAGATTATGATACATTAAAAAAGAAACACATGGAAAATGATTAAGGATGCAGGGGGTGACTCTCATGGTTCAGGGGTGAGAATGAGGTGGAACTTTAGCCCACCCAGAAGCAGGGCCCAATGCTGCCCCAAATCTCCACGTGTCTCCTGAGTGCGCGGGTGGGCCGTGGCCACTGGATGCTCCTGGGATGGGTGCTGAATGGGCAGACGAGAGGGTGTTGATTCCTCTGAGCACTGGCCTCCCCTTCCTACCTCATCAGAACAACCCCACTTTCTCCTGCCCTGTGCAGTGTAGGAGTCCTTTTGAAATAATGATTCTGCTGTGAGTAAAGGAACCGGAAATAACTGATAACTCCTTGGTCTCCTTCAGATTTTATGGCTTTAAGGAATCTGCCTCCAGGAGATTCCTGGGAAAAGCATTATAAGGATATGATGTTCACAACAAGCATGTGTGATCCTTGGAGAATAAACCATCTCTCTACTCTGCAACAACACAGAGCCCTGATTAGGTGGTGGGGTCTTGTTGAGGCTCTGGAGTCACACGGATAAACAAGGTGCAGCCAGTAAAAGGTGCTCCCTGTCTTGTTGTTATTCTGGACGACTGTGCATTCCCAGTATTGGGTTTGTCAACTAAGGCAACTGTGTTTTTCTTTTTTCATTATTTCTTCCTTCTTTTTTTTTGCGGTACCGGGGATTGAACGCAGGGGCATTCTACCTCCGTGCTACTCCCCCTGCCCTATTTTTTATGCTTTATTTTGTAACCGGGTCTCACGAAGTTGCGGAGGGCCTCACTAAGTAGAGAGGGAGAGAGAGACAGGGAGAGAGAGAGAGAGAGCGAGAGCTGAGGCTGGCTGCGAACCCAGATCCTCCAGTCTCCGGAGTACTGGGATTAGAAGCGTGCGCCACCACACCCGGCCTATTTCTTCCTTCTTAAAAACGTTTAAGATTTTTTATAGAGTTACTATATACAAATATATATATATATATATATATATATATACATATACATATATATATATTTTGCACACACACATATGCATTTATACACACATACACATGTAGGCACTCGGGCATTTCTTTCATTCATTAATTCATTCGTTCATTCAACACCTATTTATTGCACATCTGCTAGGGGTTCTGGGTTCTGGGAATGGAGCAGTAAACAGAATCAATAGGCTGCCCTCATGGAACTCACAGTACCCTGGGGATGGGGCAGCGATCGCTTCTGCTTGCTGTCCCACTGGTTAGCTGCTGGCATCCCACTCTCCCCAGCAAGACTGGAGTACCACACTGTTTGTCCCTTCCCAATCTTTGGTCAGCTGGCCAATCCACAAACAAGTTTGGCAGGTTTACAGTAGAGATTCACAAAGTGTGGCCTGGAAACTCCTGTGGGTTTCCAAGACCCTTTCAAGGGTATGTGAGGTCAAATGTCTTTTTAGTAATTAGTTGGGTGTGGTGACACTCCCAGTACCTGGGAGGCTGAGACAGGAGGATTGCAGGTTCAAGGCCAGCCTCAACAACTTAGTGAGGTTAGGCTATCAACAACTTAGTGAGACCCTGTTTCAAAATAAAAAATAAAATAGGGCTGGGGGTGTATCTCAGAGGTAGAATGTCCCTGGGTTCAATCCCTAGTAACATACACACACACACACGCATACACGCACATGTGCGCACACAAAATAATAACTCTGAAACATTTGTCTTTAAAAGACTCTGTCATGAATGCATGTATGGTGGAGTTACCCAAAGACTATCTGATGCATGATCTGAAAGTGGATTGAATGTGGTGGCAGATAGAGGAATCCAGTTCTCTTCTATTAAGACAGCCATTGAGATTTGCAAACATACACAACAATACTGTTCATTTCACTTTTTTTTCTTTTTCAGTTCTGGGGATGAACCGAGAGCCTCCTGTAAGCTAGGCAAGTGCTCTACCACTGAGCTGCATTCCCAGCCCTTTTTATTTTGAGACATGGTCTGCTAAATTGCCCAGGCTGGCCTTAAACTTGCAATTCTCCTGTCTCGGCATCCTGAGTAGCTGGGATTACAGGCATGTGCCAGCATGCCTGGCTACTGGCTACTAATTTTTTTTATTTGGGAGATATATAGTTATTTTTCATACAAATACCTGATTTATGTTAACATGTTACAAGCCTATATGAAGGTGTAATGAGTTCATTATTATTTTAAAATAATAATGAACTTTTAAAAATGTCTTTTAAAAATGTCTCAGTTTTAATTTCTAATATGCTAAATATCAAGAGGTATAACCCCACATAAAACAAAAGCTCTTTGGGGGTCTTTAATTTTTAAGGGGCTCTTGAGACAGAGTTTGACAGCTGCTGGTTTAGGGACAAGTCTTGCACACACACGGTGCATTGGTCAGAGTTCTCAACAGCAATGGGATTTATTAAAAGGATATTAAGGGAAGAATTTCAGGAAGGCCCCGGAACTAGCCTTGGAAAACTAGCAGGATTGAGGAAAACTAGGAGGCGGTCGCTGCCAGGGGCACAGAGCCAGCTGGTGAGGACCCGCTGTCACTGCTGACTAAAGTCATTGTGGAATTCACCTCACCACTATAGCGGCTCCACCATCCTTGGAAGTTGGAGGATGTGGCCACCACCAGACTCTCTGCCGTCCTGGTTCCTGGTGTCCCCAGCTCCTGTGTGAACTCTGGGATGGGCACACCTTACCGTCACCAAGCCTAGGTCCTGTGTCCAGGAGCCGGCAGCCATGGAGCCTCCGGAAGCAAGCCTGACTGTTCGGGTCCCTGCAGAGGGAGGTGGGCTCCAGCTCACACCAAGACCCCAGTGCATAAAGTGATGGGCAGCCCGAAAACCTGACAAGGCTCCTTGCAGTGTGGCATATGTCCAAAAACTTCCTCGGGCTCTGGTTGCCCTCTCTAAACACATCCCTTGAGAAATCAGGGGAGCTAGCAATAGAGGGCAGGCGTGTGTTATCAATTCTGGTTCAGTCTCCTTTGCTGTTTTGTTTCTAAGCCCTGGGGGCTTAGGGACCTTTTGTGGCTTGATGAAGGGCAAGGTGCATGGAATACAGAAAGAGTTGAGCTACACTCCTGGGTCTGCCTCCTTTCCTAGTGAGGGGAAGAAGGAACTTAATCTAGTATAGTAACTAAGAGCTCAGTTTCTGGAATTAGAAAGGCTGGGATCTAGCCGGGTGTGGTGGCGCACGCTTGTAATCCCAGTATTTTGGGAGGCGGAGACTGGAGGATCCGAGTTCGTGGCCAACCTCAGCACACATGCGCGGGCGCGGGCGCGCGCGCAATTTATCTCTCTCCTCTCTCTCCTCTCTCTCTCTCTCTCTCTCTCTCTCTCTCCCTCCCTCCCT
>PVJS01032988.1:0-22439 GCA_004027185.1 Glis glis | reverse complement strand
CCTCAGTGGTGCAAGGGAAGGGGAAGGGTAAGAAAGAAGTGAATCTATGGAATTACTGTCATAAACAATGTGTACATATGAGATTATACCAACATCATTCTCAGTGCTACATGTGTGGGGGGGAGGCGGGGGGAGGGACACCAAGAGCTGTGTGCATGTATGTTAACACCAAACTGATACTCATTGTGATGTGAAACTACAATGCACCAATAAAAACATAAAACAACAACAACAAAAAAAATTGGCATTTACTAGAGCACTTAGATAAAGGAAACTATTTAAAATGTTAGAAGACCTTATGTCAAACTCTCAATTTATAAGCTATGAGTTCAAAAGAAGGGTTATTGTACTATGTATGGAGTTATTCCCTTACTATTAGCTGAACTCTGTTTCATTCTTCTATAACAATCAAATCTATGAGATGATTCATATTTAAAATTTAGGGAAAATTGGTCATTTATTTTACATACTGTATTGGTCTGCTAGGCTCTGTAGCCCAAGAAACCTGTTATTATTTTCAAGAAGAAAGATCAAGAATTCACAGCCAGATCATGTAACAACTAGGTCCAAGATACATGTGGCATTATTGGGTCATGATTCAAAAAACCTTAAAAAAATTGATGAACTAATTGGAAATTAGACACATTCTAGATATTATATGATACTAATGATGATGTTTGTAATTCTAAATAATATACCAGCCGGGCGTGGTGGCGCACGCTTGTAATCCCAGTACTTTGGGAGGCAGAGACCGGAGGATCCGGGTTCGCAGCCAGCCTCAGTTTGCGCGCGCGCGAGCGTTCTCTCTCTCTCTCTCTCTCTCTCTCTCTCTCTCTCTCCCTCCCTGTCTCTCTCTCTCTCGCTGTCTCTCTCTCTCTCTACCTAGTGAGGCCCTCCGCAACTTCGTGAGACCCGGTTTCAAAATAAAGTATTAAAGAAAAATAGGGCCGGGGGCATAGCGCGGAGGTAGAACGTCCCTGCGTTCAATCCCCGGTACCGCAAAAAAAAAAAAAAATAATAATAATAATATACCAGTGGGGAAAGTCTATGACCTGTGGGTGGGGTAGGATTGACTATGAGTTGAAGATGTTGAAGTTAGTGGCAGGTATATGAAATTTCATCATAAACTTCTATCTACTTTTGTGAACATTCAAGTATTTCCAAAATAAAGAATTAAAAAGAGAGAGTTAAAATTTTTAGTAAAAAATAACTTTTGATAAAATTTTACTTTTCATAAAATACATAGGTCAGTGAAACTGGCCACCAAATTTATTTATAAAAACAATTTTTTCTCTAAATTGTACAGTCCGTTTTTATTAACATGGAAACTCAATATTCATATGGTAGAGGGGTCCAGAAATATACTTTTGAGAAATAGTGATGTATATTTATTTGAAAATCAGAGAAGAATTAACACAGAGGTAAGAAAAGGCAATATTAAAAAAAAAAACTGAAGTTGAGTGTGGTAGTATATGCCTATAACCCCAGTACTTGGAGGCAGAGACAGAAGGATCACAGGTTCAAGGACAGCCTCATCAATGAAGCAAGACTCTCAGCAACCTAATGAGACCCTGCTTCAAAACAAAAAAATAAAAAGGGCTGGCAGTGTAGCTCAGAGGTAGAATGCCCCTAGGTTCAATTCCTAGTAACATACAAACAAACAATGAAGACAATTTCCCATACAAGTACTAATGGATGGGAGATTGAGATTGCCTTTACTTTTTTCAATACTGCCTTATATCATATGCAAAAATATTATATATTGGTCAAAAATTTAAAAATGGATAATAAAAATCAAAGTCATAGTTGTTGAGAAGAAAATGAGTGCAGTTTTAAGTCAGAAATCAAAGTTCAATCACTAGTTATCCTACTTCACCGTACATAGTCTGGAGAAAATGTCCTTGGTTAATTGTGAATAATATGACTAGAGTAATTTTTTCCAGCTTTTTACAAGATGATACTATTTGGCAAATTACATTTATGCATTCTTTTAATTGAGCAAAGCATCCATGATAAAAAAAATCTGTAGTGAAATTACATAGAAAATATATCTGTATTTTCAGACTGAGCTTCTTCCAGTAGCTCTTGTTATTATTTGTAATAATGACTCTTTACTCTCCATTCCATAAACACATAGTACCCATGAAAAATGTTCTGTTTATCAGCTTAAATGCTTCTTAATGTTTTCCTCTTTATTTTTGGTCGTCATTGTGACTATAATTTCAAAATTATGCTACTTTTACAATGCAAAAAGGAATTAAGGCTATTCAACTATTATACTAAAGGCTTAGGAATCCTTAGAGGGTTAAAACATCCAATGCTGTTTACATTAATTTTTAATCAGTTAACAATATTTAATGTTAGAGAAACATAAAACAGGGCAACTAAGCAGTTTTTGAATCATCTGCATTGACCTTTGGTTGAATATATCAGTTTAAAAAGGCAATGCATAGATGATTAAGATTTCCCAGAGACATTGTTGGTTTTATAATTCTGCTTATTTGGAGCATAAATCCAGCATTAAAACATTATTACGTCCTTTTTTTCTTCAAATAAAAAAAAACCTTTGGGGCTATGCCTATATTAAAAACATGCATATGATCTAATATAATTTTAAAGCATAGATTAGGAGAAAGCCTTCATTCAGCAACTGTGTATTAACATCACACAATAATTCTAAGTTTATGAAGTTTAGGATCTTTTTGACTTAAAGTTCTAGAAAGACTCATTGAGGTTAAGTTTCTGCTCTCCCTAATTCTTGCCTACTTTGGATAATATGAGTGACATGCATAGTTTCTGTTAGGAAGTGCTTATTTAGTGTCACATAAACATGCATTGCCCCAAGTGAGGGTTATGCAGAGATAGGTGAACTTTCTGGTCCTCAAAGATAGTAATTTATCTTCAAAGGGAGCTAAAATGAGTATCCTTGGCAAATACATGATGAATAAAGTCTTGCTCCTCTCTATCCAAGTTATGCTCTAAACATCAAACATCTCCACATCTCTGTGCCTGAAGTCAAGCTGTCAAAGACACGCGGAGTTTACAATTTTGAGAGATGCTTTGGTATGTAAATGAGCTGTTCCCTCATAAACTGCACAGCCCATATCACAATGTACTCTAAATATTACATTTAAATATATACAGTTGAGATATTTTCTAATTTGGTATCTAAGGCAAAGGCTGGTGCATGTGGTCTTCACTTAGCCAAGTTAAAGATACAATCTTTTAATCTATAAGAACAAAGATCATTTGTATTCAGCAACCTGCTCTTTGCAGGGAAAACTTGCTTTTATTCAGAGTGAGTCTAGGACTTATTGTGACAAACTGGTTTTATCCTTGCTACTCATTTGCTGCATAGTTCTCCCCTCCCTGACATAGTTTACTGAAATGTTGAGAGAAACAAAGGAAGGGGAAAACTTAGTATTTCAAATTTCATTTTAATAATGTCAAGGATATTGGAGAATTTGTGGATCCAAGAGAATCAGTTTCCCTGTATTCAAACTTTCAAAATACATTTTTAGCAAGTCTTACCTGAAAAAGTTATTGTTGCCTTTAAAATAAGGACAGAATGTGATTAAGCAGAACTTTCTTTTTGAGGTAGATAGTCAGATGTAATGTCAGGACAGAAGTGACAAATAGAAAGTGGCACTTCATTGACATTCTATTCTAGAGCTATTATTTTTACCACAGTTATTCCTTATTTACCTTATATATAATTGCTTAGGGGAAAAGAGTGCACCATAAAATCTGTAAGTGACTTTACATGGTAAAATGCCAAGCTTATGAATTTAAATATGAAGAAGTACTAGGCATAGCATTTATAGAAAGAAAAAAGTACCTCCATTTGAAATATGAAAACTTTGGGCTGTGGTATTATCAACATAGATGTAGAATTATGAAATAGTATGTCATGTCAGAGGTTCACTTGTATTCAGAATGTTAGCATCTTTTATGCACTATATTGGTCAGGGTTCACCAGATCAACAGAATTCACAGAATGAGCATATGAAAAGGGGATTTATCAGATCGGCCCACAATGTAGTCCCAAGTTCCGACTGCACGTGAAGAGTCAGAGGAATCAGCAGCCGGTCGGGCGGTCCAAGAGCTGGAGTCCCAGGATCAAAGCAACCACCAATTCAGTCCAGTCCAAGATGTGAAGACAAGGAAACTCCTCAGAGAAACGACTGCGAAGCCTCACTTCGAAGGCTGGAGGCCGACGATCCCAGATGAGAGCAGAAGATCAAGAAGCTCCTCAAGGCCGGGCGTGGTGGCACACACTTGTAATCCCAGTACTTGAGAGGCTGAGACCGGAGGATCCGGGTTCACGGCCAGCTTCAGCTACTTAGTGAGACCTCTGCAACTTCGTGAGACCCGGTTTCAAAATATAGTATAAAAAATAGGGCCGGGGGTGTAGCTCGGAGGTAAAATGCCCCTGGGTTCAACCCCCGGTACCAAAAAGAAAAAAGAAAAAAAAAAAAGAAGCTCCTCAAGGATACGTAAAATTGCAGACCGATGATCTTAGAGGAAAGCAGATGCTTTCTCTTCAGGAAGAGTCGTGGCAGCTTCTACGCGGCTTTCTCCTTCTTTTATCCAAGTCCTGCACCTATCAGAACTCTGCTGCCCACATTTAGGGCAGGACTTCTGGTTCAATCCGCTGTTACACAACCAAAGTCACATGATCTGGGGTGAGTCAAGTTGACAAACCAGACCAACTATCACATGCACCAGGCTGAATACCTGACCGTGGGAATACAAAACTGAATAACACAGGATCTCTCCTCTAATGAAGTAGACTGAAATGAGAGTAGAAAAGAACAAAAAACAATGCTGAGAATGAAGAGCAAACACATTTGAAAACATACAACTCCAATTTGGAATTATGAAAGATGTTTTACAATTTAGTTCAATAATGTTATGTTATTGTTCCTAAATCTTATAATTAGTGAGCATACATTGAAACTTACTGGACATAATATTAGGATGAGTAAATGAAATCCTGTCTTTGACTCTGATTTTTACAGGGCTCATGACATTGTTGGGAAGGTGGAGATCAACAATAGGTTTGATCAGTGTAGACCTGAAGGAAACAGAGACAGCAGGTGTATGACAATTAGCTGTCTGTGCATTGAAGTCTTGGGATGACCAAGGTACAGCATTAACTAAGAAGTTGGGCGAAAATCCTGTTTTAAACACTCTAGTTTTGTGAAGGTATTCTATTGTTATGATATTGAAAGGCTAAATGTTTCATGTTCCTAATTTATTTTGAGCTGGGTGTTTATTATGATCCCTAGCTCCTCCTTCTCCCACTATTTATACCTCCATTTCTGTGGCTGAGCTCCACATGTGCTACTTTGAGCTCAGTGTATACGTGTGCAGTACCTTCCAATTCATGAAGAAACAAGGAAATAATACTTTAAGACAGGGAATCACTAAATATCTTCAGGTCAACAAAGGAATAATCAACTGTTAAAGAAAAATGATGGTTAGTGTTCTCAATATAACGAGAACTAGGGTTTCAGGCTAGTGGTCTTATCAAGACATCTTATAAGGGCAGTACATTAACATTTGAAACAAGGCAAAAGGGTTTTCAAGATGCTAAGGAAAGGCCTTTATCAAAGAAATGGTAAAGAGTTGTGGTTCATAGAACAAGGCTCAGAAGATGTGAGCAGGAAGTACTTAGGATAGCAAAAATTACTAGATTAAAGCAATAAGTAGCAGAACTCACTAAAGACTTTGTAATGACTGGAAGTTCTATTACCAGTAATCATTTTGACAGTTGCCATAAAATTTTGACTGTCTCTTGAATTAAGTAGACCATGTTTATTTACTCAGTTTTCTGCCCAGTCCAACTAGATTTGAAATGTCGTGTAGTTTCCTGGTTAGTATGCTCATTATAACCATCACTTGGTATGGATCCCTGCTTTTGAGTGACATGAACTCTCCATACTCAGGTGTTTGGGAACATAGTATTTTATTTCCCTCCCATAACTTTGTCATTTACCTGTGGATGGATAGGAGCAAAATTGTTAACACCCTGAAAGATATTTATCCAAACACTTATTTATGTATATTTTTGGTAATTCCTTTTTGGAAGTTACTGTTCTAAGTCTGAAAATAAAATGTGAAATATGCATAAATCTAGTTCCCAAGTGATGAGATAAATGTATAAAAAGTATATGATATAAGAGTACTGGTTCTAAGTTCCCCAGAAATAGTACAGATAAAATTAGGGGTAAAAAGTGTGAGATAGATTCCTTGATTTTTCATCTTTCTAGTTTATAGTATATAACATCTACATCTATGAAACAATTAGGGAATAAAATAAAATAAATAATTTAGTTGTTATACGAGACATGACTATCACGGAAATCCAAGAAGAGAAAAATGAATGGGGTGAATCAGGGACTGTTATTAAGCAGTAAAACCTGAGTTAAAACTTGAACTATGTTTCTAAATGGAAGAACCAGGACATAAAAGCAAAAAGTTAAGCTTCAACAACATCCCTAATTTCTAAAAGTTGTGTGACAATTTGTATAAAAAAATTATTTGGTATTTTTTGCACTAAATTAGGATCTTGATCTTAGCTTCATGTACAAAGCTGGAAAAGACACTCTTGAAATTTGGAGCGGGAGAATTTATTGTAAAGTTCTTTTTCAGAGATTGACAGGTCATTGATGTCCAGTACCAATCCTCACCATAAATTGTACTCCACAGAAATTCTCAAGAATTTTCTTATAGGGATGCTAAACAAACAACAAGAACATAAGACAAAGATGAATGTAGATGCTAATGGTAGTTTAGGAGGAGCTGGGATCAAAGAACTCAGCTATAAGAAATTCTAAGTTTATCGCTCTTCCAATTTTATATAAAAGATATTTTTAGGTCAATATAAGGCATTTGGATTGGTAGGAAGGTCATTTAATATTATAATATTTGGATTTTGATAATAATATTATTTAATTAGTATTTAATAATATTTTAGTATACCAAGTATAGCCATCTAACTTCTGATTCAAACATTATTTGAGATAGAATTAAATACTTACTGAAATATATTTGTCTGCCTTGATTTGCTATATTTAATTCTATAGTAGAAACAAACAAAAATGCTAGCTTGAAGGAAGCATAGGGCAAAGAAATTTATAAGCCAAAGGGAATGACACACTTCCCCTTTGAGAAAATTCAGGGAAAGGTGAGGGCTTATTTCTGTGCCCTTGAGCTAATGAGTTGAGAAGTGATAGTATAATTTGAGGAGAGGCACAGGTGGAAGCAGCTCTGATGGGCACACTGAAAGACAGCACTCTGCAGAATTGCCTGATGGGGTTTTACAGAAGCTAAATAACAAACCTGAGGGTGGATTACATTTCTTGACTTAATAGTCACCTTACGTTGTGACATGTTGAACTTGGCACATGTGTCTATGGTAGCTCCAGTGTTTCTTTAATTCTTTGCAGTCTTACTACAATGACAAATATATTTATCAAAGTACACAGAAACTCACTTAAAATTAAGTCATTAGGTAACACTGAGCTAGAGGCCAAAATGTACAAGAACTCTATCAACAGATATTAAAAGAATTAGAAAACTGTGGTTATTGTTGAATAATACTGGTTTTCAAGAGATTCCATCTCTCATCAGTTCAGAGGTAAAAGATATACCATTAATGTCACCATCATTTTAGTATGTTTTATTTTCCTTCATTAATTTAAATCAGATTAATTTTGTCACTGAGATATAAAACATGAAAAACATACATATTAATGGGGTACCATGTGATATTTCAATACTTGCATGTGTTATATGATATTAAGATCAGTCTAAGCATACCTATCTCCTCAAACATTTATTATTTCTTCATGGTGAAAGCATTCAAAATCCTTTTTAAATTTCTTTTAAAAATATAGGCTCAGAAAAGTATATAAATCAAATATATTTACTAAGCAGTAATGGAGTTGAGATATGCCTAGCCAACACCTAGACAGGGAAAATTTCTAGCACCTCTGAAGCATTCCTTATCTGTCAGCCTCACACCCACTATCACTGTGGGGCCACTTCTCAGGCAAGGCTCCCTTTCTTCTAACCCTTTGTCCCTAGGAAAAGACTATCCAGAAATTCTTATAATAATTTTATTGCTTTGTTTTATAGTTTCATGACATCCATACCTATAAATAACATAGTTTTGTTCTATCAAGTTCGTTCTTTATATATATGGAGCCACACAGCATGTATTGTTCTGTGTTTTGCTGCATTAATTCAACACCATTTGTAAGAGTCATCTGTTTTGTATGGTGCTATAGTTAATGTTTTTCTTGCTGCACAGTATTCCTTTGTATGAAAGGCACAATTTATTTATCCATTGGTCATTTTTTTTCAAATGGGGAGATATTATGAACAATATTGCTATATTCATTCTTCTTTTTAGTTTTAATATTCTATCATTCCATCGTTAATGTATATTTCTTTCACAACACTATGTTCTGGGATTCAAAGGTACAATCAGTGGGAAAAAGAAACTTTCTCACTCAAATTAAGTAGTTTATATGCTATCATTTAAATCTAATTGAAAAACATGGAGAAAGGGTGACCTTGTGACTATCTACTAGAAATACCCCAGTTTATTTTTCAGAAGAAATTGACCCAATACCATGAAATATATAAAATGGGTGTTTGGAAGATCAGGGATAGAATGAATAAAATACTGAGAACTTCTCAGAGATAGGGAAGTAATCTTCTGTAATAGTGACCCCATACAGAGACTCTATAGGAAATGACTCTAAAATTGACATATAGAACCAGGTATAACAAAGAGATTATTCAATAAATGTCTAATGACTGCCATATTTTCTTATTTCCGAGCACTATGCTTACAGCTGGACAAAGAGTAGTGTAAAGAACAGTCCCTAAATCCAAGTTCCTGCTGCTATTGGAACACACTTGTCACCATGCAGTACTTTTCACTGGGTTGTACACCCTGCTGTCCTTTCTAGCATGGAGGAGTGCAACCACATTTTTGTTTATTTTACTTCCTTTTTCTTGGATTCCTATCCCTACTCTTGTCCCAGCCAATGGACATAATCTTTAGTTGCACTTCAATGACATTATTTATCACATTCAAGCAACACTTACTTGGGTTTCTATTCCTACTCTTCCTATTTTTGGATCCTGGCTTTAACAGGTGACCACTCAGAAAGTTAACTTTATTCATTTTGTGTTCATTTTGCTAGCTTAAACTCTCAAAAATGATCCTATTTCCAATTTAGTGGAAGGAAGTTTCATTGAGGTGGAAAGCCTAACTCTGCCTCAGTGAGTGAGAAAAGAAGGATTAAAAAAGAATTTATATCCACTACTTGCATTTCCTCTAAATATGAAAATGAGAAAAATTCTGTGTATCTGTGAAAAATTGTGAAGGTCATGAGTACAGTAGACAATTCTTTGCTGTTTTTCAATTTGGATCAAAACATAAGAATGCATATAAGATTTGTGGAAATAGCAACTCTGGAAAATTCCAAATAAGTTGCAATCTCCCAGGTCAGAGGCTCACAGAGCATGGTCCCCAGATCAGCAGTGAACAGAACTTACTAGAACAGCAAATGCAGTTGACCCTCCAGATCTGTGAGCTCCACACGTGCAGATAAAACCGAACACAAATGAAAAATATTTTAAAAATTATATCTGTACTGAATATGTACAGACTTTCCCCCTTTTCATTATTCCCTAAAATACAGTATTATAAACGTTTATATAGCATTTACATGTATCAGGTATAATAAGTAATGTAGAGATGGCTTAAAGTATATATTAGAATGATCCATAGGTCATATGAAAATAGTATGCTGTTTTGTGTAAGGGCCTTGTGCATACAGGAATTTTGGCATTCATAGGGGAAGTGGAGGTTCTGGAACCAATCCTACTGATAAAAAAGGATGACTGTACTTCCAATTATATTAGAAATAAAGATCATGCATGCAGTATAGTGGTTGGCTTAAAATTCATATACAATAATAGAGGATGCTTTCTATGATAAATTCATGATCAATATAAAATTAAGATTCTTTTCATAGGCTTTGAAATTCTGAAGATGGAGATGAGGAAAAACCTCAAAGAAAATTAGAACTATTTTCCTGGAAAAAAATGAAGGTTGTGAAGAGGCCAAAAATGCAACATGTGTACACTGAAACTCCTTAACTTTTCCCTGATGAGCCTATTCCTCTGGGCTTCCAGAGTTCGTTTTCCTGTTGGCGGAGGCTCTAATCTTTGGGTTCCTCATTTCTTGCATCTGCCTTTTCTTCTATCTTTAATTCCATCTCCAATTTAAGGCTATATCATTTAATATTTGGACACATGTATGGGTGGCAGCAAGATTTCCCATTCACATTCTCGTCTGATAACACGATCTTTGCTCTTCTTCCATTGAGAGCCAATGTCTATTCTTCTCCCCTTGAACTTAAATCTATGTGACAGTCTCAAAAAGCAAGGTACAATTAAATAACTTCAAAATCTAGATAAAAATGCAGGCATATCCATGTTCTTTTGTGATAATGGCTTTTGAAACCATGCTGTAAAAAAAAAATCAAGCATTCTGGGGGAGGTCTATAATGAGAGATACCAGGACCTTGGTCCAAAACCTCAGCTGAGCTTCCAGGCCACAGCCAGCACCAACTCTCCTACCATGTGAACAAGCCATCTTGAAAAAGGGCTCCTCCACTTCCCAGTTGAGCCATTTGAGGTGGCATTTGAGACAAGAAATATCCACTGAACTCTAACAAATTACAGATTTCTGAGAAAAATTAGTGATTATGGTAGTTAGCATTTTAAGCCATTAAGTTTTGTAATATTTTGTGATACAGATTACTGTAGCCTTTTGACTTCTTTGACTTCTAATCCATCTTGCATACTACTAGCAAATTAAATGTTCAATACTGCATTATCCAGTGAATAATGACAACTCCTTCAGTGTATGTAGTTTTTTCAGCCAGATTAAACATATTAGACAATTGTATAATTGTTACACCTCTCCAATTCCATCATTTATGTAATCACTTATTACACATCCATTTCTTTATTTTCTTGAAAATATATAAGGAATGCTAACTCCTATAATAAAATGATCTAGTTACTGGAGTTATATTCATGAAAAAAGGACAAACATGAAAAATATGGTGATACAATTCCTGCTGTAAATAGACTTCCTAAACCAGATTCTCAATTAAGGGTTCCAACCCATTGGAAACTATGCAAATGTGAAAGGTTATTTTTTGGTTAGGTCACCTAAAAGACTGTATGTTTTGGGGCCATAGGTTTTAAGCAACAATTTAAAGCAACACTTTGCTCCCAGGGCCCCATGTTTATTGATGAAGTGTAGTGAGAATGTTAGTTATGGTATGTGGGATAGTGGCCTCCAAAAATATCTATGCCCAAAATTTCAGAACTTATGAATATGTCACTCTACTTTGAAAATGGGAATGTGCAGTTGTGGGCCTAAAATATAGGGATGATTCTGGATTATCTGGGTGGGCCCATTCTATCACATGAGTCCTTAAAAGTGGAAAACCTTTCCTGGCTGTGTTCAGAGTAAGATGTAATATCAGGACTCAACCAGCTACTGCTGGCTTTGAAAATGAGGAAGAGACCAGGAGCCAAGGAGTCACATAACCCCTATAAGATGGTATAAAGGACAAGGAGATAAATTTTCCCTTATAGCCTCCAGAAAGAAAAGTAGCTTTGCTTTCAGTTTATTTTAATTCTTGAGTTCCATATGAACTTATTGAAATTATGAGCCACAGAATTGTATGAAAAATCTGTGTTATTTTAAGGAACCAAGTTTGTAGTAATTTGTTATGATAACAGTAGGAAACTAATATACCAGTGTGTGTCTGGTTACTGTAAGTTTCTCTTATGCTTCTAAGAGACAAATTTTCAAACAGTTTCTTTGTTATAAGAATGACATAGAAGAACTGCAATTTATTTTTCATGAAATATTTTTATAAAACTAACTTTAAATTTTTACTTTTTAATTGTATATTGACAATTTATAATTTTATTAATTTATGGGATGAAATGATATTATGATTTATTAATATAATGTAGAATAATGTAGAATAATTAAATTATACTAGTTAACTTATTACCTCAAATATTTAACATTTTTCCTGTGGTAAAAACACTTCAAATTTACTGTTATCACTTTTGGAGTATAAAATCTTTACTATTAACTCTGTTCAGTTTCTGTACAGTACATCTCAAAATAAGCAAATAGTCAAGCACACAAACAAATCACATCTCTCCTGTCTGAGATTTTACACTCTTTAAGACCATCATCACCCCATTTCCTTCCTGTCCCCCAATCTCTATAACCACCATTTTACTTTCTGTTTCTTTATGGTTCAGTTGTTTTAGATTTTGTGTATAAGTGAGAAGGTGTAGTATTTGTGCCTAGCTTATTTCACTTAGCATAATAAGCAACCTTAGACAAAAAAGAATTCCCTCTTTCAAGACCACAGAGCTCATCATTGGGACAACTAATAATAGTTTCATCATTAATGGTGCTATTCTTTCTGCAATAAAGTATGCTGACTTTTTTTTCCAAGAAATTGAGTTTTCTAGTAACATTTTCCCCTAATAATTGAAAATTGGCCAAGTTAAAGAGTTTGTTTTTTTTTTTTTGATATTCGAAAATCTTAGGAAAGTGAAGTTATAGCTTTTGCAGTGTTCGTTCTTTCTTAATTTCTCTATAATTAACCTGCTTTCATTTAATTCAACGAGCATTTCTGAAACACAAACTGACATTCTAGAATCTTATTTATTTTTCATCTACACACAATGTATAATAGATGGTATCCACACTGTCTAGAATATTATAAAATGAACTTCTTTAAAAGGCTCCCTAGTTCTTAGACCAGGATACTTCATCCTTCTTTGAAGTGTGCATTCTGCATCTCCCTGGGATTGCATATAATAGCAAACTAGGACTGTTTTTCTTTGGATAAGAGCCTATTAATTGAAAGTTGACTCTGCTGCAGTTAAAAAAAATCAGGTCAGAGATTAATTTCATGGAACCCATAGTCATGTCAGCTAAACATGATCTGACTGAGGTAAGTGAAGGATGTGTGATCTCTCTGCTTGCTGTTCAAACTAAAATATGTCCCTTTTATATTCAGACTCTGAAACATTCTTTCCTGTAGGACTTCTAAAGTAGTATTCTCACTTAAAGGCCCTGTAGATCTCCAATTTTTAACATAATCTTCATGTTTAAACATCTTCCAAATAGGATGATTTAGAGAAAAAAATGGTGATCAGAGGTTGAGATACAGGTAGAAAATATGACAAGTGTGGTTAATGAAAAATTTTGCTCTAACAAAACTTAGGAAAGAGAAACTTGTAGGAAATAAACTCAAAGATAAATTGTGGGAAAGCAATGTTGCATTAATTTGACCTGAAAACATTGGATGTCCATTAAGGGGCAGAATGCGAGTAGGTATATATTTGTTGATGAATGGATATTAAAGAAAAAAGCTCATAATGGAAACGTTCATAAACAATAATACAGCAAATTATAAATGGTGTGAAAGCATTCATAAATGATATTTATATAGCATGTACACACTATACATGCACACAGAGAGTATATATATATATTAGATTTGTGATGCATAGAATAAAATGTGAAATTAATGTTTTTATTTTAATAGATACTGAGTTTCTTCAACATATCAAATAGTGCATGAAGCAGTAAGGGAAACTATTTGATATTTTTATTTTGAAATTTATTTTAAAATATTAATAATACTATAAAATGTTATAATCTGTTACATATATATATTACTTGGCAAATATAATTAAAACATGATTTTTTAAAAAAGAATTCACTTTAAATATAATAGATTAAAGCCAGAAGCTAGTGATAATATTTTTATTCTGAATACTTTTGTAAGTATATCTTATTTTCTAAATTTATATTTCATATATCTTTGAATTAATATTAAAAGGATCAACTTGAGGTTATATTAAAAAAAACCCTGAAACATAGCTGAAGTATTACCCCATGGAAAAATTCTTATGTTCTTTGAATGATGAGAAGTTTGAAGCAGGAAGAGAGTTAGTTATACATACCTACACCAGTACCTCCCAAACTTTAATGCTCACGTGAATCACTCTGGGATCTTGTTAAAAGGCAGGTTCTGATCCAGTAGTTGTGTGGTACAGACTGAGTACCTGCATTGTTAACAAGGCCCTCTGATGAGGTGCTGCTGGTTCATGGACCACACTTTGAATAGGAAGATCCTAAGTCATTATAAAGGGTGATTAGTGAATAACCCTGCTTTTAGCTTCATCTTTTTTTTTTATCTTTTTTTTTTTTTGCGGTACCGGGGATTGAACGCAGGGGCATTCTACCTCTGCGCTACGCCCCTGGCCCTATTTTTTATGCTTTATTTTGAAACCGGGTCTCACGAAGTTGCGGAGGGCCTCACTAAGGAGAGAGAGAGAGAGAGAGACAGAGAGAGAGAGACAGAGCTGAGGCTGGCCGTGAACCCGGATCCTCCGGTCTCCGCCTCCCAAAGTACTGGGATTACAAGCGTGCGCCACCACGCCCGGCCTTTGCTTTTAGCTTCAGTTTCCAGTGTTTCAACTGAAATGAATAAGACAATGGATATCTGATGAAAAAGGACCAAAAGGAGAAAGACTTTTTATTGTTCATTTTTACAAAACTTTTAAAAGAATCTATATTAGTTTTCATAGAAGAAAGGTTCACAATGCTGGGTTGTGTCCCAACCAACTCATATTCATTATGTATGTGAGGTATCAAATAGTTTCAATTTTGCCAAATCTTAAAAAAGAATTATTTTTTACATTACTCTGGATTGAACCCAGCAGCATTCTCTGATCTACACTCCCAATCATATTTTATTTTTTATTTTTAAACAGGCTTTTGCTAAGTTACCCTGTGCTGGCCTCGAATTTGAGATTCTCCTATCTGAGCCTCCCAAGTACTGGGATTACAGGTGTGTGCTACTGCACCTAGCAATTTTTTTCATCTTTTAATGATACTTGTTTATAAAGGCTTGAGTTTTAAACATGTATTCAAATTGTGAAATATTTCATTTTAATGCTTTGAACACTTAAAATTTATCAATTTTTATCAATTCCTACTCTCTTAATATCATTGGGTGCCTTGCATTAGGTTTGATACTTTTAAAATAAATGTATACATATCTCCCTATAATGCACTGAGATATATTTATATGGTGTTAAAGTTCCAAACAAACTGAATAAATAAGTCTTTAGCAGAATAAAATAATCGATTATTTAATAACCTTGATGGCATTTAATTGACTGTTATAAAAGATTTTGTTCTTCTCTCCTGTAAGAGTGATGATCAATTTTAAATTCTTTATAGTATCTGTGAAACATAAAAAACTTTGAAATGTATCTTTAAATGTATGCATTCGTTAAATTACTACCAAATCTTTAAGTTCATTTCTGTTGGAATGAGCTTATTTCCTGGTATAAATATGGGTTGGGAATCTGCTCACAAAAACTCTGGCATTATTCCTAAATCATAAGTCTCTTTTCTAGTATCCATGTTGGTTCACCATATGAGTCTTAGATTTGTTCAGTGTATAAAATTTTCCAATACCTTGGTAAATGAAAGATGATGCAAAAATTGCCTTTTGTGTTAATTTTAGATAATTATTCACTAAATGTTCCACTTGCCCTTGTTATACAGCACATCTACTTTTGCCTTTACTAAATATTCAGTTATTGATTTTATCCCATGGTGAGAAAGAAATAACATGATAGTAAAATAGGTGAAATTATATGAAAGTAGGAGTAGAACTGGTTCAAGGTCATTTTAAGCAATTTCATATTAAAAGACAGAAGGTGTTCAATGTTATAAAATTATGTGCCTGGAAACTACTTCTTGTGGTTTTTTTCCCTATCTCTAAGTAGGAATATACTTATACTGTAAGAAAGTCAAAGAAAATGAATATCTATTGTATAGTGAAACACTTTCGTGCAAGGGTACTTCAACACATTCCTTAGAAAGCTATTTGTGTCTAACAATACTTCTGTCAAGATGTCTTCACCTAAATCTCTGGTGTTAACATTCAACATAATTTCCTCTTTTTATTTTTGAAGTTTAAAATAGCAGGTCACCATTCTTTTTATGGTGACCTTTTGTCTTCCAGAACACTAATGTTACATCATTCTCAGCTTTTCATTTTACTTGAAATAACCAAGACAAAAGTGTTTCTGTATGTACTGCCCATTATTTTCATTCATTTAGTCATATTAACATCTTACCTGCAAATTTCAAATAATAGTTTATTTTGAGAATGTGTAAGTAAGATATTTCAAAATCTATTAGCAGGTAAGGCAAAAGACTGACTGATTAAAAATGAAATTCCACCAAACCAATTAGCAGGATTGCCCAACTTGATTCCAAGCTTGTTCTAAGCATGGGCTCCATGCATCAAGAAAGTTTGGTAAATGGAGCTGTATAAAGTCAGGCAGTTTAACACCTGCTCTCCCCTAACTCACGATGTGTCTTAACTACATTATCTTTTTGAAATGCAGTTTCCTTATCTGATACAATAGAATGTTATAATGACAGTTCATACAGTATATACATAGAAGTGCCCAGCATTGTCTGACACATATGAGGGCAACATAAATATTAATTTCTTTCTTTTATGTTCATCAAACAACATTACAGGAGCTATAAAAACACATATCTGTATGGGATATGTATGATTCATACATACATATGATCAATAATACATAAAATTATTTTATTTTAAGGTACTCATATAGCATAGACTATATAATGTTCCTTGGATTTAAACAGAATACAGTGGGTTAGTTGTTCCATTGTTCGTTTTTAACACCTGTCATATCTTGCGGATATAGAACAACTTTTGCTCTGCCCAGTTTAGTTCTTTTGGTTATTGTAAAATTATTTACATTTACATTTATTGGATTTAGAATATATAGTAAAACCTTATTTTCATACATTGTTTTGATTTTTCAATTCTGTTTCACATACTAACCTCATTTTAATACTTTACAGGAATTATGACATTCCTAAGTAAAAATTTTTCCATTTCTAAGAATTCATACAAATGACTAAGGATAGTCTTCCCAGCTTAGCAGGCCATTGTATAATTTTTCTATCGTTACATAACAGCATTGCCACCAAATCCATAGCTTAGAACAGCACACGTTTATTATCTTGGTTGCTGTGTATCAGAATTCTGGGTATGATGTAGTTGGGTCTTCTACTTCAAGGTCTCTCAAATCTATAGCACATTTTCAAACTCTGATCTGATTTTCTAGATGTATTTAGATTCCAGGGCTCCACTCTGATACCCAGATGGGCTTAATATAGCTTTCCCTTTTATCAAATGCTAGTAAAACATTAGAGTCTGGACTCATATAACCTTCTTCCCAGAAAGTCCCCAAATTTGTGTCAAATGGAAAAGAGAAGGCATTTGATGTCCTGGTCTTAAGTTCCACTCATCCCTCAGATCTCAGCCCAATTGTTACTGTCTGTGATTAAGGCCTATTATAAGCTCTCATAGCATGGACATATCTCCCTTGTACCATTTATCACACTTGTAATTATTTGTTTTTATGATTATTTAATAAATATCCATTACTTACTAGTCTTTGCCCAATGAAGGCAGAGGCATAAAGAAATGTGCTCATCTTCTGAACCCAAGCAACTATCAGAGTACTTGGCACATGGTAGACACTACAAAACAGAATGAATGAACATGGGGCATATGGAATAAGAGTTATCAGGAACTCAAAGCTCTCCCTAGGCCACGTAAGTTATACTGCCAAGTGGTGGGAAGCAATAGAAGGGGCACTGGTCTGAAGCTGGGACTTGTGCTGGGGAATAAATATTCAAAATGAAAATAGCACAAAACTATGACTTAGCCATACTGTTCTCTGGTGTGTTCATTTTCAACTCTTTTATCTCTAACGTTTTTAATACCCTGGCATTTATCAAGGCTTAAGTTGAAATGGTACTTGTTAAACTTTAGTATATTTTTGGACACCCTTAATTACTGTTAAATTTAAGAAATCATTCCATTCATTTACAAGGTGAAATGGATAAGTAAAAATTAAAGTTGTTTGCAGAATCATGTAGAGTTTTCACCTAGCACTTTATTCTCCAGTTTGTAACTTTAACTTACTGAAAGGATTTATTTTAGGATTTCTAATGTGGATTTAGTTCTAATTATTTGGAAAGTTTCTTATATTTTATCCATCTATTGAACAATCATATGAGTGCCATTTTCTTCACTAGATATGATAGAATAATAGAGATACAGAATAATGGGGGAAACAAAAATTATTATGTTGTATAATATGATCTATGAGCAGTATATAAGAATAATTATGATTTATGTACATAATATCATGATAACATATAAAAAGGATATTAGAATAGCAAGGCTTAGGAACCAAAATGGAAGAATTCTCAGGAGAGGATTTTATTTAGAGGAGATACCTTATGTCTTAAAGAACCAACACAGGTCAGCTGGGAGAAGAACAAGGGGAGAAATAATTAATTTCCTAATTTTTATTCAATTTTGTTTTACCATTTTTAATTTAATTCTGTAATGTATTTAATGATCCAAGTGTTCATCAACCAGTTTCTCTGAGATTATTTTTCTCTAGTTTGCAATTTAACTGGGTTTCTTTTTTTAAACACACAAGTGACATATGTTTGAGGTATAAAAGTAAGAAAATACAGATAGAAATAAAAAGGAAATCTATAATCCCATAATTTTTGCTATATTTTAGCTGTGTTTTGCACTTCTAACTTATTTTAGTATATAATATAATTGCATATTTTCATAAAATTGGGGTTATGCTTGAGTAATGTTTTATTCAATTTTTCTCATAAAATTCCTGAGTATATTTTTCTATAAGCAAATATGATTTTTCATTGACATTTTATGGCCATGTTGCATTTTATTATATTTTTATCTAACCACTCTTAATATAGACTGTTTAAATTATTTCTATTTTTTATTAGCATAAACTATAGTTAACTTATCACATCTTTGCTTAGTGTGATAATTTCCTTTGTAAAAATTTTAAATGCTAATCAAAAGATATGTGATTTTAAGCATTTGATGCACATATGTTGACAAATTTTTCAATATGTTAATGTTTATTTTTTATATCTTTACCCATGTAATATAATGTATGTTTGAATGTTTTCTGATTTGATTTGATAAAAAATACATATCATTTATTTCAAAGTTTCACTTATTGTATAATGAGATTGGAATGTCTCATTAGTCAATTTTGTTTCTATTTTTAATTTATTTATTGGTGCATTGTAATCATACATCTTGATGGGTTTCGGGGTGGTAGAAGTATACATGCACACATCAGTCAATTAGCCCTCCCCTAATTCCCACTCCCATTCCCTCCCCCAATTGCCTATACATTCTAAAGTAAATTTTGCCAAATTTATGACTATATATTTAAAACTATATATTTGAAATATATAGGCCCTCTCTTAGTTGCTTTTGTTTTTACTCGGTAATTTTTTCACTGAAGGTATTTTGATGAAGACAACCATTGAGAAAGTGTTTTAAGTAAGCTAAAGTAAAATTTGCCATAAGATAATTAACACTTGGGAAGAACATACTGGGAACCAGATAGAATTCAAGTGCTTGAAAATATTATTTCATTAAGTAACTATAACTGCCTAGAAGAGATATTATTATTATTATGTTTAAAGATAAGGGCCCTGGAGTACAGAGAGATTAAATAAGTTACCCAGGGCCAACCATCAGGTAAGACCATAGAGGTAAGAACTGAACCCATGTTGTCCGAATTCATATACATTATACATTGAGTCTGCATTATAAGTCCTTTTCTTTCAGTGTTTTCCTTTCTGCTAATAGGTGACTCAACATTTAGTTTTTCATCTTGACTCTTTTACAAGTTGTGTGATCATGATCAATTTACATAACCTCTTTGTTCCTCAATTTCCTCATGTATGAAATGAGGTTAATAATTATAACTACCCCATAGGCTGTACTGAGGATTAAGTGAGAAAATAGTTGGGAAGCACTTGGTCCAGTGCTTGACACCTAATAAGTTCACAATAAAAATTACACACATACACATCATACATAATACAAAATTGCCTACATATGAATTACACATACACACACGTGTGTGTGTGTGTGTAAATACATAGGTTATCTATATAAAAAGTGAAATCTGCACAACTGAGCATAAACCCCTTGTCTCTCACCTGAGTAGAATGGTGTAAATTCTTTCCATGCCTCCTATAAAAGGAATAATTTCTTTTATACATTTTTCCCCTAAACTTCCTGCCCTGGAGAGATTTCTGGATTTTGCAAAGCTACTCAAATTGTCATGTTTTAGAGACCCTATTTTGACAAGTAATTTTTTCTGTGTTAATCAAGTAAATTAAGTATAAATTCTGTAATGGAAGATGGACTATTAGAAATGACTGCTCATATATTCTTGCACATAGTCTCCCATGTATAATAGTTAGCATTGGAGAAGTAGATGTGACTGATAACTCGCCAGATATCATCTCATTTAATCCTTGTAAGGAATCTATAATGGTAGCTACTATTACCCTCAGGAGACATGAGGGCTGGACAGGTGGCTTGCCTAAGAAATGAAAGTTAATGCTCTTCAGGATTGCCTTGAGCTCAGGCTTCGAAGTTCAATGTCATTATTTTCACTTGCCCTAAGTCAATTTTGGCACCTGATTGGACCTTACCTCTTCATAGCAAAAGCTATTTTGAAATCATAGACCCGGGTATGTCACTAATGAAGTTACATGCTTAGAACACAGTAGGCTGTGAAATCTTGGAGCAACTTAACAGTAAAGCTTAGCCGAGCATGGTGGCAGATGCTTGTAATCCCAGTACTTGGGAGGCTGAGACAGGAGGATCGCAGGTTCACGGCCAGCCTCAGCTACTTAGTGAGGCCCTCTGCAACTTAGTGAGACCCTGTTTCAAAATAAAGAATAAAATAGGGCTAGGGGTGTAGCTCGGAGGTAGAATGCCCCTGGGTTCGATCGCCAGTACTACAAAAAAAAAAAACCCAAAAAATAAAACCATATTTTCTTAAAAAATGAAAGCATTTTCAGGTTCTAAATCAGAACTTGAGATAGTATAACTTATAAACACCTTCCATAAGTTGTCTTATTTATGGTGAGAATCTATTTTAAAAAATCTTGCTGAAAGAAGACAGTCACCACATTTGTGAATTCAAACATAAACCAGGTATGGAGAGATTACAGGCTATCTGAAGATACTTAGGAGATATGTGAATGTTTGTTTGGCATAGCAGAGGTCCATGTGCTGGAAATGCATTCCGCACATGTTGAGGCACAGGATTCTTATAAATTAATTTCTTCTTACATGAAAAGGACAGGATCATAGTTTCTAAATAGTTCTTGGGGTTCTTTCTGAGTTTGTTAGTAAGCATATTTAAACATTTAAAGACTAATTTAGCTTTCATCAACAATAGCAAGTTTATATTCATCCAGCATAGATGCCCCTTTTTAATTCTAGTTTAGTTTATGAACCATATTTACTTTCATATTTCCATATTTGCAGTTATATGTTAAAGATTATGTACCTCACAATAGATGCAGAAACTCATTAAGAAATAATTTATGAAAATCAATTAATAAAGTAATCCCTAATTAATGTCATAATCCAATAGTAGTACTGTAATTGAATTGAGTTTAAGGAATCACTTGTGACTATTTCTGAGGGCTTTGCAGTGTTTTCAGTTATTTTGTAAGAGACCCTCCGTGACCTTGCAGTTGGGGCAGAGGCAGAAGCACAGGCTCATATAATGCTGTGTGGAGCACTCCCAGAGGCACCGGTTCCGAAGGATCTCAGTACCTGATCTAGTGTTTCCTAATGTGCGGGACATGTACCACTAATGGCAACGATGCTTGTACATGATATAAAGATGAATGTTTCTATTTTGAGAGTCATGCATTTAGTTGAATATTTACTAGACGTTAATAACTAACACATTTAACCCACAATGTATAGACATTTATAAACTTTATTGGTTAAAAAAGTAGAAATCTTAGGGCTGGGGATGTAGCTCAGTGGTAGAGTGCTTGCCTACCTTGTGTAAGGCCATGGGTTCAATGTTTACACCAAAAGAATAAAAAATGTATAAACTTTGTTGGTTAGTTGAAGCTATCTTTTATTCATAACTTTGTAAATATTACTATGTAAATAATAATTTTTAAATGATAGTATACCATGTATCATAAAGATAACATTTCAATTAGGATTAAGAATGGGTTATTTAATAAACAGTTCATGGATATAGTTATACTTCTAAAATAAAATCATTGAATTTTTTGTTTCTACCATATACAAGAGTAAATTTCAGATGGC
>PVJS01032987.1:0-22440 GCA_004027185.1 Glis glis | reverse complement strand
AAAAAAAAAAAAAAAAAAAAAAAAAAGATTGCTTTTGCCAGGCATGGTGGTGCACGCCTGCAATCCCAGTACTTTGGAGACTGAGACAGGAGGATCACAGGTTTGAGGCCAGCCTCAGCAACTTAGTAAGATCCTCAGCAACTTACTGAGACCCTTTTTCAAAATTAAGGAAAAAGGGCCGGGGCTCAGATATAGAATGCCCCTAAATTCAATCCCCAGTGCCCCCCACATACTCACACACACAATTAAAAAAAAAGCTTTCTCATGCCATCCTGTCTAAAATCTACCAAAGGATTCTCTGGTTTATAGAATAAAATGCAATGTCCTTAGCCTGACATTCATCTAGGAATGAACCAAAGAATGAGAAGTTGCTGTGGCTCCTGAAGTGGGCACTGTCATTTGCATTAGTTTTCTCCATTCTCATAACAGTCACGTGATACAAGAATGATCAGCTCCATTTATACATGGAGGGAACTTGGACCCACCCAACCCCAGCTGATTGAATAGGGGGCTTGCAGCCAATAAATGCAAAGCCAGCCATCGTCAGTTCTCCCCCACCTGCCACGCTGCTTCTCCCCTCCTAAGCTCAGATCTGCTGCTCCCTGACACGAATCCTCCACGTCTTTTCATGCCTGCCGACTCCACTTAAACAGACTTTGCCTCTCCTTTAATTGTTCAGATCTTCCTGTCGTTTAAGACTTAGATCAATTTCCACCTTCTCCATAATGTTATCTTGAACTATGTAAGCCACGGAATTCCCATTGCCTTTAAAAGTCTGGACCACAAAGGGTACAGCTGAATCGTGAACTTGGTGAAACGCTACAAAGATGGAGCCCCAAAGGCAAATGGCCTTTGTGTCTTTTGTGGTGCGTAGCACAGAGATAGGTGCAGAAGCATTTGGATCTTAAGCCTAATTGCATTGCAATGGATGGAATGAATTTGAATTGAATAATGTAAAGAAATAGTCATTGAAGAGAGGATTGAGGGGCTGAATCCTAGATTTTCATTTGTTAAATCCCCAAAATATAGTAAAAGGCAAAGCATCGCAACAATGGGTGGAGTGATTCACAAATTACTTTATCTATATTGCCTTGCTGAATGTATTTTTGAATTATTTGTGCCTCTCACAGCCCAAACTCGGTGTGACTTTTATGGTTGTGAAGAGAATGAAGATGATTGCAACAATAATTTAGAATGCACATGCAAAGCTGGGATGCAAAGACCTACCCCACTGTCCCCTGCTTGTGTTGGTAAGTGTCCCACCAGCTTCTCAATGTTCTTCACAGCTCTTATTTTCTCTCCTTTTGCACTTGCAAAATACAAACATCAGCGCTTGAGTTTCCCTGTGCATTTCGGAGACGTAGTGATGTCAGTTTTGGCTTTAGACATAAGGGCGGGGATGGGGATGGGGCCAGGAACGGCAAGGCAGCCCATGGGCAGTTCCACAGGGGGCTTGTTATGTGCAGAGCCAATGGGCATCTCATTTTACTCCGAGAAGCAATGTGAAGTAGTTGTATTTTGTCACATGTCAATTTGGGGTTGAAGAGATTGTTTCTGAAAGTAACTCAGAGCCGGGCGTGGTGGTGCACGCTTGTAATCCCAGTACTTGGGAGGCTGAGACAGGGATTGCAGGTTTGCAGCCAGCCTCAGCAACGTGTGAGGCCCTCTGCAACTTAGTGAGACCCTGTTTCAAAATAAAGAATAAAAAATAGGACTGGGGGTGTAGCTCAGAGGTAGAATGCCCCTGGGTTCAATCCCCAGTACCGCAAAAAAAAGAAAGTAATTCAGAAATCACTCTGTTTTGAAGCTGTAGGGTGCTCTGAAAGATGTGACGCACAGCTCAACAAACAATGCGTGCAGAGTGAGGACAGCGGAGAGTTTAAGTGTGTGTGCCTGCCAGGCTACCGGAATGAGAGCGGGAACTGCCGAGAGTAAGACACCTCTCCATCTTTACCTTGCCATGGCTGCAGCGAGGCAGAAAGACTGGAGCTTGCAACGTGTATATGGGTTGAAAGTCAGGAAGTTGGTGAGCTGGCATAGGCTGATAGATACAGAGCATTGTCATCTGTATCATCTTCATCATCAATATTTTTTGAGCATTCTCTGTATACCAGGAACTGTCCGAGGTAGTACCCACCACACAACGACTGTCAGCAACTCATTACTTACCCATTTTCAGGTGAGGAAACATAAATGACCCGCCCTGGCTCACAGAGCAGCAAACAGGTGGCAGAATCATGCGGTGTCACCCCTTGCCAGGGTCCCGCCATCCCCTATGCCTCTCAGGTTTAGCTTCGCTGGAATTGCAGAGTCCTCCTGGAGTTTGGAGGATGGAGGGTCTGGTCGGCAGCAAATGAGACCACATAGGATTACATCCCCCCTCAACCTTCCAGAGCCCCGTGGAAGGTGCTTTCCTGGAAGAATGCGAGTGTAAGAAAGACTAGAGGAAGAGAAGGAGTGAGGGAGAATGAAAGGCAGAGTGGAGTGTGGGGTGGGAACTCCAACCACTGCCCACGGGGCTCTGTAACTGGGTTCCTGTTGCTCACTGTATTGCAGGTGTCCATTTGGCTACAACGGGGTGAACTGCACAGACCGTGAGTACAGACATTTGCTATTATAAATAAGTTATTAAGTGTCTGAAAATAAACATTGACCACATTCAAAATCCTGACCAGTTCACCAAAGCCTCTGCTTCCTTCATCTCTATGAAGGAAGGAAATCTGCTTGCAGTTTGTCTTCTGGGTCGTGCATCCCATGTCCACCCTTAGACCACAGGCAGCAGCGGCTCTGCCATTAGAAGCAACAGAACTCGGCTGGGCGTGGTGGTACACGCCTGTAATCCCAGTACTTGGGAGGCTGAGACAGGAGGATCTCGGGTTCAAGGCCGGCCTGTGGTAACTTAGCAAGACCCTGTTTCAAAATAAAAAATAAAAAGGGCTGGAGGTATAGCTCAGTGGCAGAATGCCCCTGACTTCAATCCCAATTTCTACATAAAAAAATAAACAAGGAAAAGAAAGAAAGAATAGAACTCAGATCAAGAGGTGGGCCTCTGGACTCACTCCCAACAAGAGAAGGGCATCCTAAATCACTATACTGATGCCTGACATTAGCTAAAATATGACTTGTCTGCTACATGAAACCAGACATTTAAATGCTCAGATCTTTTTGTCTCAGAGTTATTTCCTGGTCTGGGATGTGCTGTGGCAAATTCAGTTGCTTTATTTCCTCTCATGCCTCATCCCCACCTGAGTGGGACAATATGAGGGTTACATTTTAAATTATTTTAAAAGTTACACAACGAACTCAAGCCCAATGATCAAAGATGTAGAAAATAAGTACGACCTTCAGCTTCCCGCCCGCCATGAAGACAGCGCTGAGAGACGCTCTCTGTTTCCACTGCAGTTGGTTGCAAGGATAGATTGCTAAGCCATTTCTTTCTTCTGGGTCCTCAGTCTCCCTATCTATAAAAGGAGAGTTTTGGACCAGACGACTTTTCAGGTCATTCCCAGACTTCACAGTCTATGGCCCCGGGAGCCCAGGTTGGAGGTGGGGTTTGTGGCAGAGACGTGGCAGGAAGAGACAGACGTCTAGAGCAGCGCTGTCCAATAGAAATATAATGGGAGCCATGGATTTCATCACACATTCTAAAAGTTTCAATCAAAATTTGAAAAGTAAGAATAGGTGAACTCGATTTTGCCAACATGCTCTGTTTAACCCAGTATTCCAAAATATCGTTTCAACATGTAATCAATATAAGAATATTGCCGGGCGTGGTGGCGCACACTTGTAATCCCAGTACTTTGGGAGGCGGAGACCGGAGGATACGGGTTCGCAGCCAGCCTCAGCTCTCTCTCTCTCTCTCTCTCTTTCTCTCTCTCTCTCTCTCTCTACTTAGTGAGGCCCTCCGCAACTTCATGAGACCCGGTTTCAAAATAAAGTATAAAAAATAGGGCCAGGGGTGTAGCGTGGAGGTAGAACACCCCTGGGTTCAATCCCCGCTACTGCTAAAAAATATATATATATGAATATTAATGATTTACTTCACATGTTCTCCCAAACTCTGTGTCTGGAATGTGGCATGTGTGTTACACTCACAGGCCATCTCATAGCCAGAGGCAGAGGAGTGGAATGGGCACTGACGAACCCACTGTTAACCAACTCTTCCCTCACTCATGCTAGTGAGCTATTAACTGGCCCGTCGTTTTCTTTTCTTTCTTTTTTTTTTTTTTTTAGTACTGGGGATTGAACCCAGGAGCATTCTACCTCTGAGCTACACCCCCAGCCCTATTTTTATTTTTTAGTTTGAAACAGGGTCTCACTAAGTTGTGGAGGGCCTCACTAAGTTTCACTAAGTTGCTGAGGCTGGTGGTGAACCTGTGATCCTCCTGTCTCGGCCTCCCAAGTACTGGGATTACAAGCGTGCGCCACCACACCTGGTTATGGCCCATCTACTGGTGACAAATTTAACTCCAACCTGGTCCCCCTAGCTTATCAGTAAGGAGAGGTATGGAGGGCAGGCAAAGGCAGCAGAGGAAAGGATGGGGGTGTGGACAGTTGAACTCACATTTCCCACAAGGCCCTGGAAGACCCCATCGCCATCAGCTTCCTTTGTATTTATGGTCTTGTGTCTAGCAGGCTGCCTCCTCTGATTGAAGACATGAGTAGAGGGCGGGGAAGGGCTGTAAAGGAGATGAGCCACCTACCCATCCTGGCTCTAGAGGGATCAGAGACCAAAGCCCCATCCCCCTTACAACTGGGAGTCACTGGGAACCTACGGATCTGTGCAGTAGACAGTAGGAGGCGGCTTGTTGGAGGCAGTTCCTATTTTCTTCTTCCCTTTCAGAATTCGAGCTGATCCTCACCATCGTGGGCACCATCGCTGGCGTCCTCCTTCTCGGCTTGGTGATTGCATTGATCTTAGCCAGGTACGGGGATGGCAGCGTCCCTTTCCTGGCGGACGCTCTGGTTTCTAAACACCCCCAGCCTCTGCTGGTCAGGACAGGGGTAATAAAAGGAGACTCTCTAACCCCACTGGTTCTCTCTCTTTTTTTTTTTCTTACCTTAATTTTCTTCTGATTGTGTAACTATGCATGATTATGGAAGAACATCTGGAAAATAGGGAAATGTGGAAATGGGCAGAATAAAAAAATCACCCACAAAACCCCACCACACTAAAGAAACCAACATTTTGATATCTATCCTTCCAGACTTTTTTTCTTTTTAAATGATATTCTATGCATAGTTTTGTATCCTTTGTGTTTTCAGTTTTTTGTTTTGTTTTGTTTTGTTTGCAGTACTGGGGATAGAACCCAGGGGCATTCTACCTCTGAGCTACACCCTCAACCCTATTTTTTATTCTTTATTTTTGAAACAGAGTCTCACTAAGTTGCGGAGGGCCTCACTAAGTAGCTGAAGCTGGCTACTAACCCGGATCCTCCAGTCTCAGCCTCCCAAGTACTGGGATTACAAGCGTGTGCCACCACGCCTGGCTGTTTTCAGTTTTTTTGCTGAAGTTTATTTTTGCTTAACACTGGAATAGGATAGAACATTTTCCTATATCATTAAGAACCCTTCCTTGACAGTATTTAACTCCACTGATGCTGTCAAATATAATTTTCACCAAGGCACCTCTTTACCCAGGACTCTGCTGCAAATGGTCTAATTCTTGTCTAACCCTTGACAGAAACCATTGAATCTAAAAAGCTAGATGCTTATCTCTACATAGCTGTTTCTTAGCTTGGTGCCTTAAGTTCTCTTTCTCCTCCTCTCTCTCTTTGGTACTGGGGATGGAACCGAGGGGCATTCTACCTGTGAGCTACACCCCAGCCCTTTTTACTTTTTAATTTTGGAACAGTGTCTTGCTAGGTTGCTAAGGGTCTTGCTAAGTTGCTGAGGCTGGCCTCAAACCTGAGATCCTCCTGTCTCAGCCTCCCAAATATTGGGATTATAGACATGCACCACCACACCCAGTTTGAACTTGTATTATTATTTTCATAGACAATTGAAAAACATAATTAAGAATATTAACATTCTTAGAAAAATTTGCATGAGGCCAGTGGAATTAGATGGTAATATTGGATCAGCTGATGCTCACATCCTGGAGCTTATGAGGAGACTGTCCTTAAACAGAGGGGCTCCACACTGAATGAAATAAGCAAGTGTTCCAGGCCACGGGCCATTAGGTCTACAATGTATTCTTCATTGGCTCCAAAGTGTTAACAGTTAGAAAATCTGGGTGATGGGTATATGGGAATTCCAGAATTATTTTGTAACTTGTGTAAATTTAGAATTATTTTAATTTTTTTTTTTTTTGCGGTACCAGGGATTGAACCCAGGGGGGTTCTACCTCCGAGCTACACCCCCGGCCCTATTTTTTATACTTTATTTTGAAACCGGGTCTCACGAAGTTGCAGAGGGCCTCACTAAGTAGCTGAGGCTGGCTGCGAACCCGGATCCTCCGGTCTCCGCCTCCCAAGTACCGGAATTACAAGCGTGCGCCACCACGCCCGGCCCCCAGAATTATTTTAAAATTTAAGCCAGGCATGGTGGTACATACCTATAATCCCAGTACCTGAGAGGCTGAGACAGGAGGATCACAGGTTTGAGGACAGCCTCAGCAAGTAGTGAGACTCTCATCAACCTAGCGAAACCCTGTTTCAAAAATAAAAATAAAATAGGGCTGGGGGTGTAGCTTGGAAGTAGAATGCCCCTGGATTCAACCTTAGTACCACTAAATAAATAAATAAATTCTAAAAAGACCATTAGCATTTACTTCAAGGAACTTTCTGTCCTTGTCAGATCCTAATTTCTGTTACTGATTGCAGATCAAAGAACAAGAAGAAAAATACTGAAGAACAGCACTTGATTGAGAATGACTTCCTGAATCTCCGACTCCAGCAGACAGGGTTCAGCAACCTGGGAGCCGAGGGGAGCATCTTCCCCAAAGCCAAGACAGTGGCCTCCAAAGACTTCCGGGCGCAAAACCCCTACGAGAACCACGGGAGCTTACCTCGCCCGGACTACTAGGTGAGGGCTTTCTGTTTGACTTTGCAGAGTGAACCGCCCCTGGGCAGACTAGGGGACTGTGTCCCTATACCCTCCTCAACCCATGGCTGCCCCAGAGGCTTTTGGTTTTGTCTTGTTTTGTTTAAATCAAAAGAGAAAGCTCAGGGAGGAAGCTCCCTGCTGTTATAAATAGTCACCGCCTGGTCCCTAACATATCTTTAGATCCATCACTTTATTTCTCAGGCCTTCTAGTCCCTTACCTATAAGAAAGAGCAGCTCGCCGGGCATGGTGGCACACGCTTGTAATCCCAGTACTTAGGAGGCTAGATAGGAGGATCACAGGTTCGCAGCCAGCCTCAGCTATTTAGTGAGGCCATGTTTCAAATAAAGGAATAAAATAGGGCTGGGGGTATAGCTCAAAGGTAGAATGCCCCTGGGTTCCATCCCCAGTACCACAAAAAAATAAATAAATAAAAAAGAGCAGCTTAATTTAGATGCCCTTAAAGTCCCTTTACATTATCAACTTCTGTGGATCAGACTCTAGTGGTGACAAGTCCCAGGCTGTGAAGGAAGGAGCGGGTCCTAGGGCAGGCCCAGGACAGGACTGCCGGTCCTCGCAGCCTGGCTGTGTGAGTTCTCCCCACAGACCTCAAGGAGACTTGGTCAGTTTCTAAAGAGATGACAAGTTAGGCCAGTAATATCTTATTTCCCTTGGGAGGACTTTCGAGGAGAATGGCGGGATCACTAGCTTTGTGCTGGATAATCAGAGCAGGCACTGTCAGCGAGGTCTGAATGAATGTTGAAAGGAGGGACCCTGTGAGAGGTGACTGTGGGGTGAAGAGCAACAGGGCACCGAGATGCAAAGAAGGGACAATAGTGAAGAAAGAGAAGGAAGGGGCCAGGGAAGAGGTGGGGAATGGAAGAGAGGCCAGGGGGGAAATGATTTTAAAAACAACAACAAAAGCTGGGTAGGGGATGCACGCCTGTAATCCCAGTATTTGGAGGCTGAGAAAGAGAATCAGAGGTTGGAGAACAGCCTCAGCAACTTAAAAGAAAAAGAAAATATTTGAAAACAATGACAACAAAAGAAAAAAGAAGCCATGTGTGGTGGTACACACCTGTACTTGGGAGACTGAGGCAGGAGGATCCCAGTTTCAAGGCTAGCCTCAGCAACTTAGCAAGACCCTCAGCAACTTAGTGAGACCCTGTTTCAAAAATGAAAAATAGAGCTGGGTGTGGTGATGCATGCCTGTAATCCCAATACTTGGGAGACTGAGACAGGAAGATTGCAGGTTTGAGACCAGCCTCCACAATGTAGCGAGACTCTAAGCAACCAAGACCCTGTTTCAAAATAAACATAAAATAAAATAAAAATGAAAAGGGCTGGGGTTGTAGCTCAGAGGTAGAATGTCCTTGGGGCCAATCCCTAGTACCACAAAAAAAATTAAAAAAATAAAAATAAAAGGAGTTGAGGGTGCAAAAATGCCCCTGGGTTTAATCCTTAGTTTAAAAAAAAGAGAAAAGAAACTGAATAATGTTAGTAACTTATGAATCTAGATTTCCTCATGTGTATTTTATTGGAGTTTTTCTTTTCTAAGAGTTTTGTCTCTTTATCTCTCTCTCTGTCTAGAATGATAAACATTTACAACCACCCATTGTCCAAGCCCAGTGTACAAGGTATCATCTCAAGTATTTAGGAAGACTTGGAGGAGTGAGCTGTGGAAGGTCTGGCCTGCAGTGTTCCTGCCCTTCTGCATCTGCCAGCCTCTGGGGAAGCTGTGAATGTTTGCATTGCAAGAAATGCAGCTTGCTAAGGAGTGTCTGTGACATGAAATGCACACGGATACTGTTGGCACTTGTAAGATAGTTGATTTTCTAAGACAATGGCTAGGTGTTTTTGTTTTTGTTTTTGTTTTTGTTTTTTTCCTGGAAGGGCAACTGTAACCATCTCTAATCTAGTGGAAAGCTCCCAGCTTGCTGCTCATTCCTGGGAGAACGTTGCTCTGCATCAACAGCCTGCAGATGTGAGCCCTAATCCTCCTGGGAGACAGGCTGCCCTTAAAGGCTCACTCTCCAACGGGTCTACCAGGAGCCTGTGGCCTGCTCTCACCCCAACAAGATAAGAAAGAGACATGTCTGACAACTTTTTCAAGTGGACTCCTTGGGAATCCAGGAACTTTCTGACGTTAACTAGAAGGTTTGGACTAGAAATGTCCACCATGGGGTGCACTGTAGAGCTTTTGAAATGCTAGTTGGTGGAGAGGCGGGGAGAAGAAACATGGGCAGGGGCAGAAGATGAATAGAGGAGGAGGCCCCAGGACTCACCCTCCTCCGCGGGCAGTGGGCACTAGAGTGCTCGCTCTTCCCGAGGCGGAGCAGAGGCAGCCGTGCAGGAGCAGGGGGAAACTTGAGCGCCTTCCTATCGCAGATTCTGCTTGGCTGAGGGTGAGCGGGAGCTTGTGCCCAGATGTCCAGCCTCGTGAAGCAGGTTCCAAAGGTACTTCACAGGGACCCCAGCCTGGCCCGGCGACGGGCTGAGCTGCGGCACATACCAGGAATAGGGGCAAGCACGTCCAGCAGGTTTTTTAAATGTCAGTAATTCCCTTGTATATGTCTAACATCCGGTCCCCTTGCATGGTGTTTTATATGTTATTATTCATTCTTGACTGTTAATTGTGAAAGGTAACATAATAAAGTGTCTTTGGTAGATGGTGTCCTTTCCTGTGTCTGGGGCTTTCGGCGATGCACGGAGCAGCCAGTTTATTTTAAATAGCAAGCATGACACATGACAAACCGGAGCGACTGACAGCTGCTGTCTGCATTAGGGGCTGGTGGATACCTGAGGTGATGTTTTAACGAGCCACAGACAGTCCCGGCTGCCAACCCCATGCTGAACCCACTCCTCCACCACAGAGAATAGCCGAGCTCTGGGGTGGGAGCATCCTACTGCCCAGCGCAGGGGTTGGCCTGGTTAGAATCCTGTCCCTCCTTCCACAGGAATTGACTCCCATGAGCCCATGGCATAAGGGGATACAATTAGCATAAGGCCTAAACTTTGGGAAGAGGTTTGGAGGAAGAGAAACTCTTTTTTTTTTTTCTTGTACTGGGGACTGAACCCAGGGGCATTCTACCTCTGGGCTACACCCCCAGCCCTATTTTATTTTTTTAGTTTGAAACAGGGTCTCACAAAGTTGCAGAGTGCCTCACAATCACAAGTTGCTGAGGCTGGCCGTGAACCTGTGATCCTCTTGTCTCAGCTTCCCAAGTACTAGGATTACAAATGTGTGCCACCACACCCAGCAGAGAAACTCTTTTGTGTGTGTGTGTGGTACTGGGGATTGAACCCAGGGGCATTCTACTTCTGAGCTACACCCCCAGCCCTATTTTATTCCTTATTTTGAAACAGGGTCTCACTAAGTTGCAGAGGGCCTAACAAATTGGTGAGGCTGGCCGCGAACTTGTGATCCTCCTATCTCAGCCTCTCAAGTACTAGGATTACAAATGTGGGCCACCACACCTGGCAGAGAACTCTTTTTTTTTTTTTTGGTACTGAGGATTGAACCCAGGGGTGTTCTACCTCCGCGCTACACCCCCGGCCCTATTTTTTTTTTATACTTTATTTTGAAACCGGGTCTCACGAAGTTGCGGAGGACCTCACTAAGTAGCTGAGGCTGGCTGAGAACCCGGATCCTCCAGTCTCAGCCTCCCAAGTACTGGGATTACAAGCGTGCACCACCACGCCCAGCTAGAGAAACTCTTTTTAAAAATATTTTTAAATCGGGCATAGTGGCGCACGCCTCTAATCCCAGTACATGGGAGGCTAAAACAGGAGGATTGCAGGTTCGACGACAGCTTCAGCAATGTAGCAAGACTCTCAGCAGCCTATGGAGACCTATTTCGGAACAAAAAATAAAAAGGGCAGAGATGTAGCTCGGAAGTAGAATGCCCCTGGGTTCAATCTCCAGTACCTCAAAAAATACATAAATAAATAAATACATACATACATACATACATACATACATAAATGTTTTAGCCAGGTGTGGTGGCACATGCCTGTAATCCCAGTATGTGGGAGGCTGAGACAGGAAGATCACAGGTTCGAGAACAGCCTCAGCCATGTAGTGAGACTCAGCAGCCTAGCTACACCCTGTTTCCAAACAAAAAAATAAAAAGGGCTAGGGGTGTAGCTCAGAGGTAGAATGCCCCTGGGCTCAATCCACAGTACCACAAATATATGCATATACTTATGTATATATGTATATATTTTATTAGTGCATTATAATTATACATAATAGTGGGATTCATTGTGATATATTAGTACCTGCACATCACATAATTTAGTTAATTTCATTCCCTAGCACCCCCGCTCTCCCTCCCTTCTCCCTCCCTCTGAATCCGTTCTCTGAATCTGATCTCCCTTCTATATTTCTGAGGTTCCTTTCCCCCTTTTTCTCTCTCTAGCTTCCTCATGTGAGAGAACAAAAGAGCCTTGACTTTGTGGGTCTGGATTATTTTACTTAACATGATGTTCTCCACTTCCATCTATTTTCCTGCAAATGACATAACTTTATTTTAATAACTGAGTAAAACTCCATTGTAGCCAGGCGTGGTGGTGCACGCCTGTAATCACAGTATTTGGGAGGCTGAGACAGGAGGATTACAGATTCGAGGCCAGCCTCAGCAATTTAGCGAGACCCTCAGCAACTTAGTAAGACCCTGCTTCAAAATGAAAAAATAGGGCTGGGTTGTAGCAAGGAGGTAGAATGCTCCTGGGTTCAATCCTCAGTACCAAAATAAAATAATTAAAAGACTGTCTTTTCTCCAATGTTTTTGGCTCCTTTGTCAAGGAGGCAAGGATTAGATGACGGTATCTGTGTGAGTTTGTCTGTGTCTTCTAGTCTATTCCATTAGTCTGCATGTCTGTTTTATATCAGTATCATGCTGTTTTTGTGAGTATAGCTCTGTAGTATAATTTAAAATCAGGCAATGTGATTCCTCCAGTATTACTGGTTTTGCTCAGAATTGCTTTTTCTATTCTGGGTCTTTTTTTTTCCTTAATTTTTTTTTTTTTTTTGGTACTAGAAATTGAACCAGGGGGATTCTTCCTCTGAGCTACATCCACAGCCCTTTTTATTTTTCATTTTTGAAACAAGGTCTTACTAAATTGCTGAGGCTGGTCTTGAATCTGCGATCCTCCTGTCTCTACCTCCCAAGTACTGGGATTACTGGTGTGCTCTACCACAACAGGCCTCCCAGCCCTTTTTATTTGTTTATTTTTATTTTTGAAACAGAATCTCACTAAGCTGCTGAAGGTCTCATCAAATTGCTGAGACTAGCCTTGAACCTGTGATCCTCCTTGTCTCAGCCTCCCAAGTGCTGGAATAACAGGGGTGTGCCACTGTACCTGGCTCAGGGCCTCTTTTATAAGGGCATGAATCCCATTCATGAGAGCTCCACCCTCATGACCTCCCCAAGGCCCAACTTTCTCATACCATCGCATTGGGCATTTGGACTTAATACATGAGTGGGGCACTGTGGTTTGGATCTGGAGTATCCTCCAAACGCCCGTGGATTAAAGGTTTAGACGCCAGCCTGTGGTGTTACTGGGAGTTGACGGAACCTTTAGGAGGCGGGGCCTAGTGAGAGGAAGTTGGGTCCTTGGGGGCGTGCTCTTGAAGGGGATACTGGGGCCCTGGCCCCTCCTTTCTTGCTTGCTTGCTTCCTGGCTGCCATGAGGTGAGCTGTTTCCTCTGCCTCATGCTCCTGCCATGATATATTTGGCTGCCACAAGCCCACAGCAACAGGGACAAGCAACCACAGACTGAAACCTCTGAAACTGTGAGCAAATAAACCTTTCTTCTGTGCGTGTGTGTGTGTGTGTGTGTGTGTGTGTGTGTGTTACTGGGGATTGATCCAGGGGCATCCTACTTCTGAGCTACACCCCAGCCCTATTTTTATTTTTTAGCTTAAAACAGGGTCTTGCTAAGTTGCAGAGGGCTTCACTAAGTTGCTGAGGCTGGCCGTGAACCTGCAATCCTCTTGGCCTCTGTAGTACTGGGATTACAGGCATGCTCTGCCATGCTTGGTCCTTTCCTCCTGTTAAGTTGATTTATATCAGGCATTTGGTACAGTGATGAAAAGCTGGCTGATCTAGGGGTATGTGGTGGTGGCGTGGCGGGGGAACCAGTTAGGCCACAGCACCTAATAAATACCTCCACCTGCCTGGGTCAGCTAAACCACCCGGTCCCTGGCCAGCTTTCCCAGAACTGTCAATGCTGCCTCCCTTGGGTCCCAGGGGGTGCTGGAATCAGGCCCCAGGGAGAGGTCATGCACGTGAGTGTCTCCCACTCACCCAGCACAGTGCCTGGCATTGAACAAGTGTTAACGGTGAGGCAGGACTCTTCCAGCTCAACCTTGAAGAATGTGTTCATTCCTTCGATTGTGGTGATGGTTTTGTGAGTATACACACGTCAAGAGTTGTCAGATCGCTCTTGATATATGTACAGCTTATTGTATGTCAGTTATACCGTGATGAAGATGTGGGGGTGGACTATCATGTAGGGGCGTCTCCAACCCCAGGGGAGGCAGCCTCTCGACACGGCCCTAAGACAGGCATGCCTGCGTGGCACTGCGGTGGAGCGCTGCTTCAGACTGAAGGTTTTCTGAGGTCAGCTTTGGGTGAAACCAGCTGCGGATGGGCCGCTGCCCCGACAGTAGCTGGTCGTAGCAGAACGCTGCAGTCACCTGGGAAGCCATATCCACCACTAATGCTGGGCGCGTCACAGGTGCTTCGCGGGCCTCGGCCGGCCTGCGCATGGGGCTTGCTGAGGCTGCCAGGTGATTCTCCTGTGCGGCGCAGTTTGAGGACCGACCGCTGCTTTAAGGCCAGGGCTTAGCTCCTCAGGGTCAGGCCCAAAGCCGCATCATTTCCCATGCCTTCCCCTGAGAGTCTAGAAGTCAAGTCTGTTATGCACAAGCAGCTCAGCAGCTCACCCGCCTATGGAGAAGGTGATCAGACATCCAGGTGGCAAAACACCAAAACCGCTTGAGACGTCAATCTCCCGGGCAGCTTTGCCTCTGACCACTGCCCTTGCCCCTGGCTAGCTGCTGGTCAAATTATATGCCAGTAGGTGGCGCTGTCTCCTATGGTTTGCAGAAAAGTTAACTTCCTGTGCGGTCTTTTTAAAAAGGCTAGTTTGTTGCGGAGGGCCTAAGTAGCTGAGGCTGGCGGCGAGCAAGGATCTTCCCGTCTCCGCCTCCCAAGTACCGGGATTACAAGCGTGCACCACCACCATGCCCGGTTTATTCTTTATTTTGAAACAGGGTCTCACTAAATTGCAGAGGGCCTCACTAAGTAGCTGAGGCTAGCCGCGAACCTGCAATCCTCCTGTCTCAGCCTCCCAAGTACTGGGATTACAAGCATGTGCCACCACACCCGGCTTGTAATAGTTAAACTTTTAACACATCAATTGTAAATAATTTCCCCCTTGACCTTTTGCTATTTTCATTCCTTGCTCTTGTACCAGGGAAACATGAATGTTATTCGGTTCGCTGTTGTTGAAATATTTGCATCGTTTTTACTGGGACATTAAAGGTCATACATTGTCCCTTTTATTGGTCTCATAATAAATAAATGTAAATATTTACTTATTTCTGAGGCTGGGGATCGAACTCAAGGCCTTGTGTATGCTCAGCACGAGGTCTACCACCGACTATAACTAAGTATTAAATAATATTAATGACATATCAATGGTGCATAAAACCTGAAATAACTCTTCAGATAATCAACACTTTATTTAGTGGTAATTTTTTTTTTTGTACTGGGGATTGAGCCCGGGGACATTCTACTTCTGAGCTACACCCCCAGCCCCTTCTATATTTATTTATTTTGAAACAGAGTCTTGCTAAGTTGCTGAGGTTGGCCTCGAACCTGCAATCCTCCTATCTCAGTCTCCCAAATACCAGAATTATAGGCATGCAGCACCACGCCTGGCTAGTGGTAATTTTACAAAATAAAAAAAGGAGATAGCCAGGCGTGGTGGTACATGCTTGTAATCCCAGTACTTGGGAGGCTGAGACTGGAGGATCTGGGTTCCCGGCTAGCCTCAGCTACTTAGTGAGGCCCTCCGCAACTTAGTGAGACCCTGTTTCAAAATAAAGAATAAAAAATAGGGCTGGGGATGTAGCTCGGAGGTAGAATGCCCCTGGGTTCAATCCCCAATACCAAAATAAAATAATAAAAAAAGAGATAAATCCATTTTCATTAAAAAAAAAAACCCTTCAGTTAAGGTTAAAAAAATGGTGGGTGGGGGCACCAGTAGTAGCAGGTTTTGGTCTTTCATCAGCTTTGATGAGGTGAGCAAGGTCTGGCTGTGATTTTACCCCAAGGATCTCTGAGAATTCTAATTTGTTGTCAATTGACAACCCACAGTGCTAAAAGCCAAGGTCAGAGAATGAGGCTGGGGAAGAGCCTGCAGCACTGTGGGGGGCTTCTCCTCACCCTCAGGCCTGGGAAATGGGCCCTTTTATTCAAAGGCAAGAGCCTGGGGCAAACCACCAAAGGCCTCATAATTTCTGCAGGCCTGTTAACATATTTTTTGAGCCCACAATCATGACATTGGGCCAATCAGGGACTCTGCTGCTTCCAGATGAGAGGCAGTTTTCACAACAGCCACACTACCAGTCAGTGTGTAATGGAGTACTTGCTACACACCAGGCAGAGAGTGCCTTATGTATATTAACTGGATTGTTTGTTTTGTTGTTTGATTGTTTGTTCTGTGGTACTGGGGATTGAACCCAGGGACATTCTACCTCTGAGCTATATCCCCAGCCATATTTTTTATTTTGAAACAGGGTCTCACTAAGTTGCGGAAGGCCTCACCAAGTTGCTAAGGTTGACCTCGAACCTGTGATCCTCCTGTCTCAGCCTCCCAAGTACTGGGATTACAGGTGTGCACCATCACACTTGGCTTCCTTTAATTTTTATGGTAATTATGAAGAAGGTCTATTATTATTCTTGCTCTGTAGTTGGGTGAATAGAGGCAATTAGCTTGCCAAAGTCACATAGCTAGCAAATGGCACAGCCAGGATTTGAGTCCAACTCCAGCACCTACCTCTGTGTCATTGAATGCCAAATTCAATGGCCAACAAGGGCAATGAGGCATATATTTGAAACTGAGAGTGTCCTGTATTTCCTAGCCTTGGTGGCAGATGCAAATACAGCGGATGAAACATGGAGTTCGTCTTCCCAGAGCTCACAGGTTATTAATGGGCTGTTAGTATTAAAAGCAAAATATTTTTTCTTTTTTTTTTTTGCGGTACTGGGGATCGAACCCAGGGGCATTCTACCTCTGAGATACACCCTCAGCCCTATTTTTTATTCTTTATTTTGAAACAGGGTCTCACTAAGTAGCTGAGGCTGGCCATGAACCTGGATCCTCCTGTCTCAGCCTTCCAAGTACTGGGATTACAAGCATGAGCCACCACGCCCGGCAAAAGCAAAATATTTTTTCTTACGTTGTTCAAATTTCATAAAGCATTAGCTCCATTAAAGTAACTCATCTGGAGTCGCCTGCAACATGCTGCTGCTCGTTACCTCCTACCCCAGGCGTGGCTGCCTTCTTTGCTCGGGAGACCCCCACTTCTCTCTCTCTCTGGCTCTCCACTCCCTGAGCAGCTGTGGTGTCTTACCTTTGTGTGGTGATGGGAGGAGTCTTTGAAGCTTCTTCTTTCCTTTTGGTGGAGATAATAATCTCTGCTTGGGGTCCAAGCCAAAAATGCATTCCCCATTGGAATTGGGGGATTTGGGACTGCTGTGAACGCCCCGCCCATCCCGGTACTGCCTTAAGCAGTCAGCGCTTTGCTGTCCTGAGTGTCCCCAAGGACCACCCTCTGTCTCATTTCTCTGCTACATAGAAAGTCCTCAACAATATATATATATATATATATTTTATTTTTTTTTTTTTTTTTTTTTTTTGCGGTACTGGGGATTGAACCCAGGGGCATTCTAACAGGGTCTCACTAAGTTGCGGAGGCCTCACTAAGTAGCTGAAGCTGGCTGTGAACCTGGATCCTCCTGTCTCAGCCTCCCAAGTACTGGGATTACAAGCGTGCGCCACCACGCCTGGCCACAATATTTATTGACTGTAGGGATGAAGGCCCTGTTTCAATGAAGTGACATACCACAGCAAAGAATGTCCTGGAATATGGAAGCAAATCAATAAAATCCCAGCTAAGAGAAGGCATCTCTTTGCAGCCCAAAGCAAGGGTTTTTATCATTTTCTTACTGAAGACAATTAACTAATATAGTCCCTGTTAACCCGTACGTAATTCTTATTCCATCAGGCAGCATTTGTTGTTTTCTAAGAATGTTTTTAATTTTCTTTTATTATCCTAAGTTTTAAAAAAAATCCTGAAAGTGTGAATACAAAGATATTTAGACAATGGACTGCACTGGAATATGATCAGGTGGTGTCTGTTTTCACTCCTATGTTTCTAATGATTCCTCCACCAACCCCAAGTGATGATTCCGGCTCCTTCCAGGCATGTCCTCCAGCTTTGCAGGCATCTGCATCAATCCAGGGTGGAGCACAAATGGATGTGAGTCTCCCCCTCCACTTCCCTCTCCCTCCCTTAAACTTTTTTTTTTTTTTTTTTTTGCCGTACTGGGGATTGAACACAGGGGCGTTCTACCTCCGCGCTACACCCCCAGCCCTATTTTTTATACTTTATTTTGAAACCGGGTCTCACGAAGTTGCAGAGGGCCTCACTAGGGAGAGAAAGAGAGAGAGACAGGGAGAGAGAAAGTGAGAGAGCTGAGGCTGTCCGCGAACCCGGATCCTCCGGTCTCCGCCTCCCAAAGTACTGGGATTACAAGCGTGCGCCACCACGCCCGGCTAAACTTATTTTTTTTTTTTGGTACTTGAGATTGGACCCAGGAGCATTCTACCTCTGGACTATACTCCCAGCCATTTTTACTTTTTTTAATTTTGAAACAGAGTCTCACTAAGTTGCTAAGATCCTCCCTAAGCTGCTGAGGCTAGCCTCGAACCTGTGATCCCCCTGACTCAGACACCCCCAAGTACTGGGATTACAGGTGTGTGCCACCATACCCCACACCCTTCCCTTAAACTTTTAACCTTTTTTTTTTCTCAGCTTACTTTTAGGGATGGGGAGGTCATTACACCCTCTTGCTACAAGGTATAATGATTACTTTGTTTGCGGCCTTGATATATTGCTTTATTATTACTTAATACACTTAATATATCAATCTGCTTACTAGACCTTACAAGGCCAAGATGCCAGAGGAAAATTGGCTTGATGGGACATTTGACTGTCCACCTTGGGCTGACTATCAAATGGTTTGCCTCCTTGGGAGGCTGAGAGAGGAGGATCACAGGTTCGAGGACAGCCTGGGCAAGTAGTGAGGCTCTCATCAACCTAGCAACACCCTGTTTCAAAATAAAAATAAATAGGGCCAGGGGTGTAGCTCAGAGGTAGAATGCCCCTAGGTTCAATCCCCAGTACCACAAAAAAAGGCTTCCCTCAGTTGGTTTCACACAAAGTCCAGGCAGCTATCCCCATAAAAGGAGGCGAGCCCAGGCACCTCTCTGAGGTTCCACCTGTGGAGTGGACATGCTGCTCGGGAACAGTCTGTTCTGACCAGGACTCCAGAGGCTGCTGACAGGACCTCCCAGCCGGCTCTCCATGTTGCGGTTCTCCCTAGTCTGGGGGTGGCTAGAGCTTTCTCTTGTGATTTTGCTGCATTCTGTGCCTTAGTTTCTCTCATATGTTGAAGTAGAGTTTTCTTGTGTTTTGATAATTCCTCTATTAAATTGCTATTAAAGTGTCTTACACTTTTGCTGTGTGGGAACGGTTTCATTTTTGCCCATGGACCTGAACTACTAAGCAACACACGGGGGAAAGTGGAAGTGCGTGGAGGAGCTCGGAGGGAGGCTTCCGTGGATCTGGTCTGGTATCCGTGCATCTCATTCGCTCCCACAGCACCCTGGCTTAGAACTCAGTCACAGAACCAGGACCCAGCACACCAGGGCAGGCAGAAAAATACCACGGGGCACTAGGCCCAGCGATCTAGTCTCTGTTCCTCTTCCTCCCTTCACTTGATAAAGTTTTCTCACCCTTGAGCCTCAGCACACATATCACTGTTCCGCCCACACCCTGGAACCGTGTTCTGAATATGTAGCTGAGCCTAAGAAGAACGCTGTGGGCACTGCAGGCATCATGTTTTATTTAATGGTCTCTGAAATGTTGGAAGAGACGGTGACCAGATCTCCCCTGAAGCTGGGTGAAGAGAAAACCATCCAAGGGCTGGATGTGGTGGTGCATACTGTAATCCCAGTACTTGGGAACCTGAGACAGGAGGATCACAGGTTCGAGGACAGCCTCATAACATAGTGAGACTCTCAGTAACCTAGCAAGACCCTGTTTCAAAAACAAAAACTAAAGCTAGGCATGGTGGCGCACGCTTGTAATCCCAGTACATGGGAAGCTGAGGACAGGAGAATCGCAGGTTCACGGCCAGCCTCAGCAACTTAGCAAGGCCTTCTACAACTTAGTGAGACCCTGTTTCATGATAAAAAATAAAACAGGGCTGGGGGTACAGCTTGGAGCTATAATGTTCCTGGGTTCAATCCCCAGCACCCCCTCCCAACAAAAGATCTTGGGTTCCAGGGACTGAAGAATTTGTTGTGCTTGATGATTAAATAGTTGGGGTGGATTAGCAAGGGAAGCCCTTGGGACATCCTTTAAAGAGGAGAGGTGATCATTTTCAGAGTCCAACACGAGACAGCCTTCCCACACAGAACATGTTCAAACAGGCCTTACAACTTCTGTTGAAGGGCAGTGGTTTTTTGAAGAAGAATAATTTTTAGTTGGCAGATCAGGTTATATACACCAGAGCCTGATGCCAAGTGCTGAACACATCGACTTCACAAGTAGTAATTACAGAGCCAGCTCCGGTGGAGCCAGCACCTTCGCTTTCCAGAGGAGCAAACGGCTGCCAGAGCAGCGGTACTTGCCCAACTAGGCCTGCTGACGGCCTTGAGGACTGGACTGGACTTGAGCCTTCTGATTCTGGGTGTAGAGTCCCAGTTTCCTCCACTCACTAGCAACTGAACATGAAGATCCATGCTCTTTCTACAGAAGTGGGATCAGTCAGGCACAGGCCAAGGTTGGATCTTGGGCTGCTGACCGACCTGTGGCTTTCTGCAGATCTGGTTCTCCAGCAGCTGCTCAGCACCCCGCCTCCAAGCATGCTCCCCAAGAAGCATAGGGGTCAGAAGTTTGTCCTGCCTTCTAAGAAGCTGCTGAGCGGCCAGCTAAGCACTGTGTAAGGGCCACTGGCATTCCCAGGACAAGGTCAGCAGAGAGGGAAGAAGGGAGGGGCCAGGAAGGACTGTGGCGTGGACGTGGAAAGGAGAATAAAAAAGAAAGCGGTCCTCAGGTGGCCGAGGGAGAAGCCGGCTCTGCTTCCAAGAACATTCCTGCCAACTGGCTTCTTTCTCTGGTCTTCAGATATCTCCGTCTCTGCTCTGTGCCAGGCCCTCCTCCTGTCTCCCCCTGCTGTGGCTTTTCTCCACCTGCATGGACCGGTGCCTGCTCTGTGTCCCTTCGCCATCTCCTGCTCACTCCTTTATCCCTGGCACTCACTCAAGAAGTCTGTAAGCCAGGCGTGGTGGCGCATGCTTGTAATCCCAGTACAACTCAGTGAGACCCTGTTTCAAAATAAAGAATAAAAAAATAGGGCTGGGGGTGTAGCTCAGAAGTAGAATGTCCCTGGGTTCAATTCCCAGTACTGCAAAAAAAAAAAAAAGTCTCTAAAAACACGATTGACTAAACTCTTTGCATGTACTTGTTTTCATTCATTGTACTTTCTACTGAAATGACTGGAAAAGAAACCCCATCCTCTAGGCACTGTGGAATAGCTTCTAGGAAAACAGAAGAAAACTGTGATCGCTTTGCTGGAGTGGAAAAGAGGCTTTTAGAGAAAGACTAGCAGAGGCTGCCTCTGGGTCGTCTAAGCCCAACTGGCAATTAAAAAAAAAAGTTCTTTAAAAAGAAAACAAGCACAGAAAATATCCCAACCCTTACTGTAATTTTATTAATGGATTTTTTTTCATGTATGTGTGTGGGATTGAATCCAAGGGTGTTCTACCTTTGAGCTACACACCCAGCCCTATTTCTTTCTTCCATTTATTTATTTATTTATTTATTTTGATGCTGGGGATTAAACCCAGGGGCATTCTACCTCCGAGGTATACACCCAGCCTTATTTTATTTTGAAACAAGGTCTCACTAAGTTGCAGAGGGTCTTGCTAAATTGTTGAGGCTGGCCACAAACGAGATCCTCCTATCTCAGCCTTCCCAGTACTGGGATTACAGGCATGTGCCACCATGCCTGGCTATGGATATTGCTTTAAAATATGTCAGTTCATGATAGCTGGAAAACAGACTTTCCCTCTGGTATACATAATCTCAAAAATATTCTCAAAATTAACCTTTGAAAAATTTCTCTCAGAAAGATATAGTAAGTAATGAGTATTTTCAGGATGGATAATTATATGAACAGAAAGGTTAAAAACACCTAACTTGCTGGGCACAGTGGCACACACCTATTATCCCAGTACCTGTAAGGCTGAGACTGGAGGATCCGGGTTCGCAGCCAGCCTCAGCTACTTAGTGAGGCCCTCCGCAACTTAGTGAGACCCGGTTTCAAAATAAAGAATAAAAAAATAGGACTGGGGTGTAGTTCAGAGGTAGAATGTCCCTGGATTCAATCCCAGTACCGCAAAATAAATAAATAAATAAATAAATAAATAAATAAATAAAAGGATGGGAATGGGGTATGGTGGTACATGCTATAATCCTAGTACTTGGGAGGCTGAGACAGGAGGATCACAGGTTCACAGTCAGCCTCAGCAACTTAGACCCTCAACAATTTAGTAAGACCCTGTTTCAAAATTTAAAAATATATATATATATATATATATTATATACGTAAACGCACACAGTATTTTATACTTATTTATGGTGTAGCTAGCAACCTTTGGCAAATAAGTCATATTTTTTTTTCTTTCTTCTGGGATTACAAGCGTGCACCACTATGCCCGGCTCCCCATCCTTTTTAAATTCTATTTTGAGGCAGGGTCTTACTAAATTGCCCAGCCTAGCCTGAACTTCTGACCCTCTGCCTTCTCAGCCTGCTGACTACATGGGATTACAGGTGTACGCCAATCTGCCTAGCATTGTCAGAATATTTTTGACCTGGATTATAAATTGAATTGCACAATATGAGAACTCACTGTGGGAATAAGTTAGCCTATAAACCCGAATTATGAAACAGGAAAGTTTCAACTAATTTTCAGCTGATTTTTTTTTTTTTTTTTTTTGCGGTACCGGGGATTGAACCCAGGGGTG
>PVJS01032986.1:0-22440 GCA_004027185.1 Glis glis | reverse complement strand
TTTCCTTCCTTCCTTCCTTCCTTCCTTCCTTCCTTCCTTCCTTCCTTCCTTCCTTTTTCTTTCTTCCTCCCTTCCTTTCTCTCTCTCTCCTTTTTTTCTTTCTTCTTCTTTCTTTCTTCTTTCTTTCTTTCTTTCTTTCTTTCTTTCTTTTCTTTCTCTTCTTTCTTTCTTTCTTTCTTTCTTTCCTTCCTTCTTTCCTTCCTTCCTTCCTTCCTTCCTTCCTTCCTTCCTTCCCTCTTTCTCTTTCTTCTTTTTCTTTCCTTCTTTCTTCTTTCTTTCTTTCTTTCTTTCTTTCTTTCTTTCTTTCTTTCTTTCTCTTTCTTTCTTTCTTTTCCTTCCTTCCTTCCTTCCTTCCTTCCCTCTTACTTCTTTCCTTCCTTCCTTTCCTTTCCTTTCTTTCTTTCTTTCTTCCTTCCTTTCTTCCTCCCTCCCTCCCTCCCTCCCTCCCTCCCTCCCTCCTTCCTTCCTTCCTTCCTTCCTTCCTTCCTTCCTTCCTTCCTTCCTTCTTTCTGTACTAGGCATTGAACCTAGGGGCATTCTACCTCTGAGCCATACTCCCACTCCTTTTATACATTTTTTTTGTTTGTTTTGAAACAGGGTCTCACTAGGTTGCTGAGAGTCTCCTAAATTGCTGAGGCTGGTTTCAAACCTGCAATCCTCCTGTCTCAGCCTCCCAAGTACTAGGATTACAGGCATGTGCCACCACCCCCCAGCTTCTTTTTTCTTATTTTTCAAATGGTTCCCAACCTGGCCAGGAAAGAGGGCTATATTTATTGGATGGTCTTGAAGATGCTAACAATCCTGGGATTTAATCCCACTTGATTCCATCCAGGCCACACGCTCTGCAAATCTGCATGTGCATAGAGTTTGCCCGTGCTGTGGACATTATGTAAAGAAGGCATGCTCCTGTCCTCCTGCACTCTCTTTTTGTGAGTGAATGAGTGTGTATGTGTGTGTGTGTTCCAATATACATTTATTGGTGCACTGTAATCTCACATCGTAATGAAGTTCAAAGTGATAGGGATACGGCTGCACACAGTACTTGGTGAGCTTCCCCCGGCTCCCACCCCTTCTGGACTCTCAAGTGGGTAGCAGACTCTGACAAGTCACAAGACACTGCTGGTAATTTAGTAAATAATTCTAAGGCAGTGTCCTGGGACACCTTCACGATGCATCAGGCAGTCACAGAGTGATTCCCTAAAATCAATATTCCAGTTGATAGTTGCCATATATTAATGGCATTAGTATATTAGAATCTCAGAACACTAGAATATAGTAATTCTAATCTCAGAACATTAGAACCTCAGAACATTAGAATATAGTAATGAACATTCTCCACTTAAACCCTGAACCTATACACAATAGAATGTATTCTTTCTTCAATGAATCGGAAAGTCTTTCCGGTCTTTCAGGGGAATCACTGCTGCCTGAGTTTAGAGCCCGGCGCTGTGCCCAGTTCTTTCTTGGTTAATCTTCAGTGCAACCCTGAACAGAAGGCCTTGTTGTCCCCACTTCACAGATAAAGAAAATGAGGCTCAGAGGATGTAAGTAATTTCACAAGATGACTTAAATGGGATTGAAACCCGGGCTGTGTGGTTCCAAAGCCAAGTCCAAACTCGCTCGTCCGGCTGCTTCTCGATAAACAGAGCGTTAAATCCTTGACATTCAGTAGAGTAATCCCAAGACGTCTGGGAGCTCCCAATTTACAAATTCCACGTTAGCGCATAATCACCTCCATAAAACATCTATTTTCTAGCGGAGCCCCATCCATTCCCAGGCCTCTTTATATTCTCCCTACTTCGTGTGTGTGTGTGTGTGTGTGTGTGTGTGTGTGTGTGTGTGGTGCTGGGAATTGAATCCAGGGGCGTTCTACCTCCGAGCTACACTCCCAACACTTTTTATTTGGAAACAGGGTCTTGCTAAGTTGCAGAAAGCCTTGATAAGTTGCTAAGGCTGTTCTTGAACCTGCGCTTCTCCTGTCTCAGCCTCCCAAGTACTGGGATTATAGGAGAGTGCCACCATGTCCGGGGTTTTGTTCTCCCTACTTCTGTTAACAGCAATGGTGTTGAAGGTTCTTCCCAGGGCAGTTCGCTCATTCTCTGGGGACTATTGTGCAAGGAGGGTGCACAGAGAACAAGAGAGCGGTGTGGGGAGGCGCACCCTACACTCTCTGCTTCACCTACAAGCCCAGCCCAGCTCCCTGAAGCACAAGGTAGAAATCAGAAGAACACGATGTGTGAGTTGCGGTGCTCAGAAGGACACATAGCACTGTCAAGAATACACATGTAGGTGCACACACATCACACACACACACACACACACACACATACACACACACACTCCTGCATTCTGGGCAGAGATATGAAGCAGGGTTGTTCCCAGGAGACCAGCAGCTGATGACCAAGTTTCTCAAAGCATAGTCTAAATTGAGATGATAAGTTGGCCCTTGAGGAACGCTTTGTTTCCTTAATACTATGCACTTCATAATGACCGAGCAAGTGTATCGAGTACACGGAACCCTGATTTCGCAGATAAGATGCCTGATTTTCCATCAATAGCAATCACATCAAGTGTTCTCTGCAAATACATTGAAGCGAGCAAAATGAGTCCGTTCAAAGAAAAATGTAGTAAATAATAATATTGTAGTCCTTGGTGATGGCTGGAGCTGGGGCGCGTTGGCCTAGAGGGCGCGGTGTGGGCTGGAGACGGGGACAAGGCTGGAGGAGCCTGAGGCCAGCTCCTGCGGGGCGTGGGGCTTCAAAGAAGGAATGTCTTGTGTTCTGGCTGGTAGACAAGAGGGAAGGGGGGGAGGAACCAACCGTGCTTTACCATCATAATTATGTGTGGAATAGACTAGATGCGATGTTGAGGGAATTAAACGTATGGAAAGATCCCTCTGGGAAGAATTAAACAAATCTTCTTTGAAGAGGTGGATATAAAAACAGGACCCATGCTGCTATAATCAAACATTCTTCTAGGGTTTTCTTTTAAAACTTTTTAGTATGGAAAATTTCAAACAGGCAGAAGCAGTATAAAGAGTTCTCCAACATGCCTCCCCCCACGGTCAATTTTAACCCTCTAAAGGAAGGACCACTCAATTGGGAGTTGGGAGAGCTGGGCCCTAGTTATAGCACTGACGTAAACTAGATGTGTGGCTTTGGACAGGTCACGTAACCTCTCTGAACCTGTTTCCTCTTATGCAACATGAAAGGATGGATTGGAAAATTTCTCAGGAACCTCTGGTCACCCAACCCACCTCTACAAATTCAGGAGACAGCAACACACAGTACACGGCACAGCGTTGGGCTAACTGTGATGGCGGGCAAATTAAACCGACAAGGTCTTTCTGCCCTGTGTTCTCTGCACAACCTTTTCTGTGGAGATAGCCTAAGAAAGTGAGGGGGCATGGTAAGTGACTGTTAGGACAGATGCTCGTATGAGATCAAATACCCTGAGATATGCCCTCATTTGGAATGAGAAGCTATGCAATAGTACGGGCTTTGCATCCGCAGTATTTGGAGACAACTGTGTATTTTTCTACAATTTCATAGTGGAAAAGCAAGTTAGGTGACCAACATTGATCTGAGAAAACTATTTGAAGAATCAGCCTGGAAAATGAGGCCTCTAGAAAGCCCTGGAAATCCTGGTTTATGCAACTGGGATCAAATTAATCAGGCATTGTTTATATGAGCAGACACATAAAATGCTTAGCACAGTGCCCAGAATAATATGTATCTGATAGAATTTTTGTTATTTCTGTTTTCAATGCATATGTTTAACTGAAGGGTTTAAGCGTATTCACGAAGCTCATGCACAATCAGCTTCGGTCAGAAAAGACCAAGCAAAGGCGTAACAATCTGCTTTGCCAGGAGAATCTATGTTCCTGAATAGCACCCAGCGAGAATGCAGCCACTCATCCCTAGAGAGAAGCTCGTCCTGTACACACCTTGCTGCCCATGAGACCTTGCATAGGGGACCCCATGCTTTCGACACATGGTCTTCAGCACTGATGACAACGTGTGGTCCTACCACTTACCCCGCCTTGCTCATGGGTGCAGCATCTCTGCACACGTGAGAATGCAGAAGAAAGGAGCCAGGCGGCATGTATTTGTAGTGAGAAGGAACAGAAAGAGAACAGGACAGGCAGTAGTTGGCTCCGACTTCCAGTCTCGCTTCTGCCACCACGCGATCTCGGGCGAGGCCCTCTACCAACTCTTGGTCTCATCCACAGGACAGACGGGCTGCACTGCATCTTAGGGGGGAGGGAGATGTTTTTAGCATTAACATAGTCTATTCTGTGATGATGGTGGTATAATAATTATTATATTAATCAAGGTCATAACATCATAACTCTAACTATATATAATACTTATTGCACGCATTATAAGGACTCCCGAGCCGACCCTGTATCCTGAACTGCTCACCACAGTCCTTTTGACCCTTCAAACACATTTTCACAGCTAGATGCCAGCACACATGGCTCCTATATTTGAGAAGCTCATAATCTAATGGAGGAGACAAGGAAAAGATCAATGAAGGCGCAGTAAGAGCTATTACAGAAATCGGAACAGGTGTTTAGGGAGTCCAGAGGAGGCTGCGGGGATCCTAAAGGGGACGGAATTTCAGCTCATCTTTGGGTTCAACATCTGCTCTTCCACAATGAGCCAATATGGAGATCTCCATTCATTAGTCAACAGCAGTTAACTTGCGTTGATTCCCAGGCACAGAGTTGCCTACGAGGGCAAGCGTACCAAGTCTGCGCCCTCTCAGAATGACTGACTAGGGGAGAGCAGACAATGCATGAATAAAGAAATAAAATGTGGGTCACAAAGTTCTGAAATGATGTTGGAGAATGGTAGGAGCAGATTGCTGTAGAGATCTGGGCTGGCCTCCTTGAGGAGGCAGCTGCTGAGCTGGGAGCCAGGGGTGAGAAGGAGGCCTCTTTGCCAGGAGTTGGGAGAGCATTGGAGGGCAAAGTGGGAAACACTGGCAATGGGGCAGAGAGCCTGGTGGGCTCCTGGAGGAACTGGGAGGAGGCGAGTGTTGGGAGCCCCAGGACAGAGGGAGGGGCCTGGAATCAAGGCAGGCACGGGGTATGCAGGTCCCGTCAGAAGGTGGGAAGATGCACTGGAGAGGAAAAGCAGGGGAGACATTTTTAAAAAGCTCTCTGGCCTGGCATGGTGGCGCATGCTTGTAACCCCAGCACTTGGGAGACTGAGACAGGAGGATTGCAGGTTTTAGGCCAGCCTCAGCAACTTAGCGAGATCTTCAGCAACTTAGTGAGAACCTGTTTCAAAATAAAAAAATTAAGTAGGGCTGGGGGTGTAGCTCAAAAGGTGGAATGCTCCTTGTTTCAATTCCCAGTGCCACGAAACGAACAAACCAAGTAAATAAATAAACAAAACATTGTGGATCGCCGGTAGAGGGTGGAATTCAGGGCACCCCATGAATGCAGGAAGGCCAGTCTGGAGGTGTGCCACCCAGGCCAGAGGTCACAGTAGCTATGAGAATGGAGAGTGGGAACTAGGCTCAACATCCATGTCAAAGGTGGGCTTGGCCAACTGGCTGATGGGTGGGATGTGGGGGTGGGATGAAGGAGAGGGAGGAATAAAAGCAACCCCCAAGTTCTGCAGGTCTGGGGCAGCTAAGATGCTTTATACAGAGAGGGTAACGGCAGGAAGAGAAATGAAACCCGTCTGGGTACACAGGCTTCTGTGAGGATGAAATGACATGATATATAATTAACACCTAGCCCAAAACAGACACCTGGTAAATTCTGGAACCTTAACCCCCTGCCTGGATTTGAAACAAGCTTCAGTGCAGTGGGGCACATTTACTAAAACCCAGGCAGGTCTGGCAGCCAGACCTGTGAGTGGGAAGCAGCCGGGTGAACAGCAGGCCCTGTGCTAGAGTCCAGAGCCTTGCAAGGGGTGGAGGCCCACTCCTGCTGGGGAGGAAATAGGAATCCTTTCCGACCTGTTCCTGGTGAAGTCAGCCTGCGAGGCTGGTAAACATGATAGTTAAAAAAGAGAAAGCGCAAGGCATCTTATGTTTACAAAGCACTTTTTTTTTTTCTGTACCGGGGATTGAACCCAGGAGCCCTCAATCACTGAGCTAATCCCCAGCCCTTTTTATTTTGAGTCAGGGTCTTGCTACGTTGGCTGGGTTGGCCTTGAACCTGCGATCCTCCTGCCTCAGCCTCCCAAGTATTAGGATTACAGGCATGTGCCACTGTACTGGGTTTACATAGCACTTCTGACATTTGTTATCTCATTTAATTCCTCCAACCACCTGGCTGCAGAGCTATAAGCCCAATTTTAGGGGTGGGGAGGCCCAGGCTCGGAGTGCACTGGGACTTGCTCAAGCTCACACAGTGTGACACGGCAGCACCAGCCTTTTCGATTCCCACTGAGGACCCCAGCAGAGCCAGTTTATCCATCGGCCACCACCAATGTAGGCCAGGGGACCCAGAAGGTTCCCAAGAGCCTAAGAAACAAACAAACAAAACACGGGGATTGAAAACGTGTATTGGGTCCAAAATACAAAATGCAAGGGCAGAAATGAAATGAATACATGTTTGTTTACATGTCTATAAAAACATCAGCTTCACGTCATGTCCACTCCATTAATTGTGCCGTAGAGTCTTCATTAAAATTTCATTGCATTTGAAAATAATGCACAGGCTAGCATCTCCTCACTCTGTGAGAACTGCAGTGTACACAGGCAAGTTGTGAGGGAATCGTAGCCGATGGGAGTTGGATGAGCAACCTGTAGTCAGATAACTGCAAGTGCGGAATTTCAAAAATCCTTTCAAAGCATTTTACAACAAAATGTTAGAGTTCACCTGGGATGAGTTCTATTTCATGTGGGAAAAGTTGTATTTCATGTGGGTTTTAGTGTGTTTGATACAGAGCAGGGTGCGATGCCAAATACAAGTATCTAGGGCCTAAGAGCTCTTGGGTGTCCAGATGCTAGCTGTCCCTTGAATCTTCTAAGATTTTGTTTTTTTTTTTTTGTGAAACTCTGTGAATCCAGAAAAAAACATCTGATTTGTCTCTGGGGTTTTGAACCCAATAGCATCTTTTAGAGGCAACATTTCCAGGAGGCAGAGACAAGAGATAAGGAGAAGAGGGCAGCTTCTAGAAAACCAAGAGTGGAAGGCAGGGTCTACCTGGGCTTACTGGCCACCTGGAGGCTGGTAGGAAGTGACTCGCAGAAGGAGCAACCCCTGTGTCCCCCTGTGGCCAAGGAGTGCACCCACCAAGCCACAAGTAGGTGCCCAAGTGGGTGTGTACAGAGAGGAAGAGTGAGTCTTCCTTAAGGGCAAAGGCAGGAACGTTTTGGCTTACTAGGTCATGTATGCATTCATTCATTCACTCATTCATTCAACAGATACTTCCTGCCCCTCTCTTCTGTGCCAGGAGCTTCATACATTTGTAAAATGTCAGTGGACAAAGGAGACAAAGGTCCCCATGCCTCAGACAGCTTGTATTCTGGGGTACATATACATGGAGATGGGGAGATGCGTGGAAAACAATAAACACAGCAAATAAGAAAATGATGTAGTATGTTAGAGGGCAATAGAAGACTAGGAAAAAATAAACAGTAGATACAGGTGATAGAATTGAGATGCTAGGGGAAAGGGTGTGTGGTCTGCAGCTAAAATAGGGTGGTGAGGGGTGGCCTCACTGAGAAGGTGAGATCTGAGTTGCATTGCATCTTAGCGTTCGAGACTGCAGAGCAGCGAGAGGGTGAGCCATGCGGAAATCTTGGGGCAGAGCATTCTGGGCAGGTGCAAAGTCCCTGGGGTAGAAGTATGCCTGGCCTGTTCATGAAATAGCAAGGAGGGTTGAATAGAGGACAGCGACACAGGTCAGAGCAGTAATGCGGACAAGAGATTTAGCTGCTGCAATGATGTGACTTTCCTCTGAATGGGTGGGGGCACTGGCGTTCTGCCACAGGCAAGGTGGATCATGAAACCAGGGACTTTATATCCAACAGGTCCTAGGAGTGGCTGAATGCCAGAATGTGATAGGTTTGGACCTACTGACCTGTGAGCCTGTGGCCAGGGAGGTGGAAACACCAGGACAGGAGCAGGTAGTTCCAGAAAACTGTGAGGAGTGGGGCCAATCCATAAGTTATTTAGGGCTCTGAGTTCACAGGCAGGAGATCATGAAAGAGAAAGGCCACTGGGAATCAGGAATTCTTGGGGCCAGACTACACCCCTAGGAGGTAATCTCACCTCTGACACTTGCTAGTTATGTCAGTCTTAGGCAAGTGACCCATTCTCTCTAAGTCTCAGTGTCCTTATTTGCAAAATAGGGTTACAAATATCTACTTCCCAGGAAAGGAATAAGATCCTATGTATAGACTCCTAGACACATTGTAGGAGCTTAAGAATTTAGGTTAATTTCCCTTGTCTAGATCTGAAACTAGTTGAGTTAGTCCTGACATGACACCACCCTCAGGGACAGGCCACTTTTTAGAGGAGCTGGGGGTGCAGGCAGCCACATGGACTTGTGGGCCACAGATAGGAGCCTAGTTCTTGTGTGGGGCCTCTGGCCTCCTTGTTTCAACCCCCAAAGCCCAGCCCAATACCGTCGGGCCATCTAGGGGACACCATGCGTACATCACGGTGCCAACATTGCCTCTTGACTCTTAGAAAACACACACACACACACACACACACACACACACACACACACACACTCACACATCCGTCCATGGAAACTTGATGTTTAAAACAAATTAAAGATGCCCCAGATAAAGTGGGGAAGGGGCCTCAATTGCACTGAGCCCAAGACCCTCCCCATCCCTGCAAGGTAGCCTAAGGCTCCTCCGTGGAACCTTAGACCTATAATAGCTGCAGGGAACAGACTTCGGAAAATTCTGACTACAGGCAAAAATGGCAAATACGTGAGTTTAAAGCAATCCTCGATTAGATGAATGGATGTTGATGAGTCTGTATTTCAAATGGTTGTGTATAAAAAGGAATTTCTGCGTGTGTTTTATTTTTATCTTTACCTGCAAATAGCATGCCGCATTCTTAATGCTTTATGCCTTCTTGTTACTTTCCTGACGTCAAATTTGCTGTGTGATTCTAGTTTAAAGAAGGGGTTGGCTTAGTATTTGCAGTAAATTAAAAATACTTCGGGGGAGGATGATACTGCCAACTCCTGGGTTAAACAGTTTCCAGCTTTTCTCGAAGCTCAAAAACACATTCCCCAAATGGTAACAGTGTGTTGTGGTTAGTCTTTACAATTTCACGAAGCAAGTTCTAGTTTACCAAGAAATCAGGGCAAATGCTACTGTTCATTTATTAGGGCAGGAATGACAGTAAAACCAGCTTTCAATGATCAACTATGGTGTATCGGGTACCATTTTATTCCCTATTTTAGTTCATTCCTTAGCAAATACTATGGGGGTGCAAATACCATTTTCCCTATTTTACTTATAGGAAATTGAGGCTCAGAGATGTGAAGTGGTATACTTGGTGTCAGATTCAAACTCAGATCTGTATGCACAGAGCATGCTCTTCCCACCCCACGCTGTTTCCAAGGGTGACAAGTCTCTGATTTCCATGGACAGTCACTGAACTGTACTAAAAGCAATCCCTTTTATTGATCTTCAAGTCCTTGGTTGAGCTCCAACTTTCCCATCTACATTTCTAATTCTGATCTCCCACAAGCCCTCCGAAATAAGCAGGTCAGGTTCTATGGTGCCCACTGTTCAGATAGGGAAACTGAGGCTCAGAGAGATGACCTGCCTAATTCACCCAGAGTATGGGAAGAATTGGGGCCTTGCTATTTCCCATTGAGAGGGTGATCCGTAGGCCACAGGACCACCTTGCCCAGGCAGCTCAGGTCCCCCCTGTAGCAGGACTTATTTCATTTTTTTTTTTTGTGGTACTGGGGATTGAACCCAGGGGCATTCTACCTCCGCGCTACACCCCCGGCCCTATTTTTTTTATACTTTATTTTGAAACCGGGTCTCACGAAGTTGCGGAGGGCCTCACTAAGTAGAGAGAGAGAGAGAGAGAGAGAGAGAGAGAGAGCTGAGGCTGGCTGCGAACCGGGATCCTCTGGTCTCTGCCTCCCAAAGTACTGGGATTACAAGTGTGTGCCACCACGCCCGGCTTATTTCATTTTTAAACTGTACCCAGTTCTTTCACTGCTGCAGCCTTTCCATCTATTAGGCATTCAATCTCCCTCTCGTTCATCATTTATTTGCTCTTGCTTTTCATTTTTTAAGAGGTGAAGGAAATGCAAATTATCAACTGAATGTCATGCATCATACAGCCGGCCCCGAATACAAACAGCCCTTGTTATAGTCCCTCCTTGCTCTTTTCTAAGACAAATTGATCTACAAAGGACCCAGTACAGTTCTCTAGGTGTGTTGACACAGATCCCCACCTGCAGACCAGGTCTCCCGTCCTGTGTTTCTGTTTGGTCTGCCACTTGCAAGGTGGACATGCTGGGTAAGGTCTTCCATGGAAGGTTTCTAGTGCTGCTTCCCTGAGCCTCAGGAGAGGGCGTTAGCTGAGCCCTCTGATGGTCACAGAGGCATCCAGGGCTGTTCACAGAGCATGGCTTGGTGTAGCTCCTCATGTTTGGCCTTAGGTCTAGAGTTCCTTGACCTAGTGTAGCCCTTGCACTGACTCTCGGCTCTTGCAGCTAGAGTTTTGCTGCTCGCCTTTCTCATGCCTTTGCCCAACATCTTTGGTTTGTTGTATGTTCTTTTCTTATTTCTTATTTTGAAATGGGGTCTTGCTAAGTTGCTGAGGTTGGCCTCAAACCTGTGACCCTCCTGTCTCAGTCTCCCAAGTTCTACGCTCTTTCCTTCCTGTGCTCGTCAGCTTTTCGTTGCAGTGACTGAAATACCTGACCAGAACAACTTGAGGAGGAAAGGTCTATTGGTCTTGTGGTTTCGGGGGTTGGGTCCCTGGTTGGCCGGCCCCATGGTAGAAATATCAGAGGATGGCAGAGGACAGCTGTTCAGCTCATGGCGGCTGAAAAAACAGAGTGAGAGGAAGGGACCAGGGACAGACAGCCCAAGGCCACAGCCCCAGTGATCCACCTCCTCCAGCCATGCTCCCCTGCCTATACTTACCACCCAGCAAATCCATTCAAATTATTAACCCATCAATGGATTGATGAACTGATAAGGTTAGAACCCTTGATTCAATTATTTCACCTCTGAACATTGCTGTGTTGCCTAACACATGGCTTTTGGGGGGACATTCCAGACCCAAATCGTAACACCCCATCTAAGAACCTGGCTTTCACGGGGCTACTCCTACATCTCTCCATTTTAACAGCACACTCATAGGGTATCTTGGCTTCTTAGATTTACAGAGGACTCTCCTAGTCTCCATCCTCTGCTTCCATCAGATCTGATTTGTTCTCCTGGGTGGGATCCAGATACACCTGGAGCCCTAGGGGTGAAATGTAAGCAAACATTCGCATGTTAAGCTCCCGTGGAAGTGACAGCTACCATTTATTGCATGCTGGAGGCTGGTTAAGTGTGTTTGTCAGCTAGGTGTTATCCCAGTGAGTACTCACACCCCCATGAGACAGTTATGATAGTACTGCCACCTTGCAGTGGAAGAAGTTGAGTCTTAGAGGATTGCACAGCTCACAGGAGACAGGGCTGGGCAGATCTATGTGTTCCTAGCTACTGGTAATCCTGCCTCCCGACCAGGAGGAGCAGCTCAAGGACTCAAGACCAAACTGTGGCTTCTAGCTGGATCTTCATCAAGACACAAGCACATGTGCACACGTTGCACATGCACACTCACTGCCCCTCATTGTTACCACTGGATTTATCTGAAACAGACCAGAGTTAACAATGAAAGATCGCCCCTAGGCTGGCATTATTCCTGCATCATGGAAAACATCCCACTTCCAAACAATTAGGTTGATGGGTTTTCTTGCATTTCTTTCCTTTTCCCCATTTATTGACTACAGATGTTTATAAAGAGAAACACAGATTTCTGCCTTTGCAGCACTGACTGGCATTTGCTGGCAGTTACCCTCCTCCTTGGATGGCTGACGCAGCCAGGGACCTCACGGGCAAGGTGGTGGTTCAGGCTGTGGGAGCCTTTGGTGGGAACAGATGACTGTCTGAACCCTGAGACTCTAGTTTTCATGAAAATAAAAGAAGTAAATATCTGATTTCAAAAGGGGATTCTAAAAATAAGTGAGATGTCTTCTTGTCTCTTCTTCTGAGCACCTGGCATTCTCGAAGAATGACATGTGGAAGGTGGCCTCATCTCTGAGGACATCCGTTCCAGGACGCTGAGGCCACTGAACTGGGGATAATTAAGGGAGGACGCACCCTCCAACACACCCGTGGTCTGTACAATTAAACCATCTGCCGGTCCTATGATTATGAGGGTCCCCAGGATCTTGCTTCCTCTGAATTGTTTGTTTGTTTTTATGAATTACAGGTCTTGAAGGGCAGCTGTAGAAGAGAGGAATGTATCTCTTAAGGTAGATTTTTCCAAAATCATTCCCATCAAATTGTTTGTGGTTCTGTTAACAGGAGCTCTGGGGCTTGCAGGCAATGCCCAGTGGCTGAGAACATCACAACTGCCAAAAGACTCAGACAACTGTCCCAGAGGTGGCCCTGGGTGGCTGGAAAGAGCTGGGTGGGATTTTAGGAGGTTAGCTTAGAAAGGCCAGGGAACACTGATCCAGGAATTTCTGCTGAACCTAAAACCAGTGTGGTCACCCTAACATGCAAATATCTTTTTTTTCTTTTTGCGGTACCAGGGATTGAACCCAGGGGCGTTCTACCTCCAAGCTACACCCCCAGCCCTATTTTTTATTCTTTATTTTGAAACCGGGTCTCACAAAGTTGCAGAGGGCCTCACTAAGTAGCTGAGGCTGGCCACGAACCCGGATCCTCTGGTCTCCGCCTCCCAAGTACTGGGATTACAAGCATGCGCCACCACGCCCGGTCCCTAACATGCAAATATCAATCATGATGGTACCATCTCCCTTTCCTGTCCTGCATGAAACCCTTCAGTAGGTCTCCTTTGCCTTTAGGACAGACTCCAAGCCCCTTAATCTAGTTGAAACCTCCCCTGCGCTACCAAGTGCTGGTAGCATCACACCTCCTGCGCGTGCACCTGGCTTCCTCTTACCTCAAGGCCTTTGCATGTGATGTTGCTGTGCCTGCACCCCTGTTGCTCTCCTTTCCATCTGGTCGATTTCTAGGCATCCTTCAGGGTTTTGCTTGGGTATCACCTCCTTCAGAGAAGCCTTCCCTGATTGTCTCTCCCACTTCAGAGGTATGGCAACCCTGACCTAACTTAAAAGTTGTTTTAATTACCTTCAAGCTTCATGTTCTGCAAGAATGTCTAATACATAGGAACAATGCTCATGTTGTAACGTAAGTCAAAAGCGTGGGACTCAAGCATGGGAAATGGCCTCGTTTTTGCTAACTAACCCACCTGCAGACATACATGCGGACCTGTGCATGGGTGCAGAGCAAACAGAGCCCAAGGAAATATACAAGAGCGCTAACAGTGGTGTCTACTGGTGGATGGGTTATGGGTGATTCTTAATTATTTCTTTTATGTTTATACATTATCTACATTTTGTATGATGAACTGAGTTACTTGGATTAATGAGACAAAATGTTATTTAGAAAAGAGATGGTTTTGTTGAATATGGTTTGTGACTCTGAAGAAATCAGATAAAAACCCCACAGTGTTAGATCTAAGTCTGCTGATGGAGAGATGTCTGTGACGTGTGACAAGGTAAAAAAAGTGGGCTTTAGATTGAGGTGTGTAGTTTCTGGTTAAACACACACGTAGTAACTGGATGCTTCGATGTGTGCACACAGGAGCAACTTCCTCAGGAGGCCGATAACACTAGTTTACCTGGTGGGGGGTTGGGAGAGGCAAGTGGGCGGGGAAGGCAGGTAATTCATTTTGCCTAAATCTTTAGACTGTTTTATTTCGCTTGCTCTCATCAGCATGTATGACTTCTGTAGATTTTATAAAACTAAATAGAAAACAAAAGACTTTAAAGAGTAGGACAGGGAGCTGGGGGGAAGGTCCCCAAGCGCTGTATGCATGTACAGCCCCTATCACTCTGAACTACATTATGATGTGAGACTACAAGCCACCAATAAAAGTTTCTTTAAAAAAAGTAGGGCAAACTCAGCTGTTTACTAATATAAGATTTCATGCAAGTCATAATGTTATCCCTAAACTTGATTTTCTGAATGCTTCATTAGAATAACTTGATAAGACTTTTAATTTGGAAATTATTTTAAATTTAGAGAAAAGTCACACAAATACTACAATGAATGGTACAAATACACAGATTCCCTTTACCCCCATATTTTGCTCCATTTGCCTTATTATTTGTTGTTCTGTATAATAATATTTAATTCATACTGGGTAAAAAAATATAGGTTTATATATCTCTATTTACATTAGACTAATTGCCATGGATTGCAGTGTCCACTTTAAAAATATAAATTATTAAGCCGGGCATGGTGGCGCACGCTTGTAATCCCAGTACTTGGGAGGCTGAGACTGGAGGATCTGGGTTCGCGGTCAGCCTTAGCTACTTAGTGAGGCCCTCCGCAACTTCGTGAGACCCTGTTTCCAAATAAAGAAATAAAATAGGGCTGGGGGTGGAGCTTGGAGGTAGAATGCCCCTGGGTTCAATCCCCAGTGCGAAAAAAAAAACCCAAAAAATATAAATTATTTCTTAAGCTACAGACATGCTATATATGTATAAAACAACATACAAACAAGATTGTTCTTTGTAGCATTACCCATAGTATAAAAACCTGAATATTCCCCAAAGAGTCTAGTCACAGGGATTGATAAAATAAATAATAATAAATTCATACTGTTATGCAGCAAGAAAAAAGGTGGTTTTCCGTGAGATGACATGAAAATATGTCAGCTATATTAAGTAAAAAAAAAAACCATAATAAAGTGCATAGAATCTGAGCCCCGTGTGCAAAGGAAAAAGGTTGCATGTTGGAAAGACACATGAGGAACTGGTGGTTTACTTCTAGGAAGAAGGCTGGGGTCTTTTTATTATACTCTTTATTATATACTTTTAATACCATTTGCATTTAAAAAAAACATGTGCACCTACTACTTTGATGATAATTAAAAAATAGACTGACATGAACAAAATTTTATTGTTGGGAGAAAAGTACCCAGCAGTTCCTCTGAGAGTACCCTGGGCTTCGCGACATGGGAGGAGCCATTTCCACGCCCACGGGTTTGCAGGTTGGCGATGGGTGACTTATGCCCCTCTGTTGACTCTCTGGTGGCAGCTCTCCTGACTGAGTGCAGAGGTAGATAGTGGACTGCCAGACTTCTGGTCCTACCCTAGCCCTAGATGTACTTATCTTCAGTGTGCTCTAAAAAGCGTGTCAACATTGAAAAATATGCAGTGATTTCACAGAAAATTCAGACTCCTTTGGCTGGGCATGCTGCTTGGTGGTAGAAAGTTTGTCTAGCATGTGTGAGGCCCTGGGTTTCATCCTTGGCACCAAAACATGTAATAGTACTAGTCATAGTAATAATGTTGTACAAGGCGTGAGAAACAGAAATTCCAAGACCACCGACTCAGTTAAGGCGAGACTTTAATACCGCGGGGCTACCGTCCACCAGCACAGGCTAGAACGGCAGCCCCTTGTGTAGCTTACAGCTCTCTTTTTATAGAACAAGCTGGGGGTACAGAGACAGGTTTTTGTAGTTTGGGTTTGAATCAGCCAACCACAGAAAGTTTTCCCTTATTTAGGAGTAAAGTGATTAGTTTAGGGTAGGGGGTTAGACACAGAGATGGGGGTTGGTTTTTAGGGCTCTGTCCGGGGCGGAGGTAGTGGCAGGAACTGATTTATTGGGTATTGTCTTTAGGGGCAATAAAGGCAGGAACTGGTTTATCAATAAGGGCAGGAACTGGTTTTTCCGTCCTTGGGGAACTAGTCTTGTCCTTGGGGCAGTAAAGGCAGGGAATTTAATTTTTAGGGTAGAAAACGAGGCTAAAAAATTACTTTTTCGGGCACATTATTACAATAACAATAGTATTTCAGCCTCGTGGTCTATCTGGAGCCATCTGACAAAACCGAGGCTGTGTTTCTGAGCACTGCAGAGGTCACCAGCCAGGTGAGTGCTGCCTTCAGCAGGTGAGCACCCTCCACGGGCTTGACCCCCTCCTTTCCAAAGCCTGTCTGTCTCTTGAAGCCAGGGACTGCAAGCCCTGCTTGATGTCTCCCGAGTGAGGTATGCAGGGGGAGCCAGTGTTGAATATCTATTTCAGATCCTCTCAGTCCAACACTTTCCACTGGAGCCTGGCCGAGCATATGTTAAGATGATCTGCAGCGGGAGGAGGGCTGCTATCTCACACTTTCATTATATAGGTGAAGTGGTTGTGGCTCAGAAAGGTGAGGTGACTTCACCAAGGTCATACAGCAAGTTAGTCTTAGGGGCAAGAGCCCAGAGTGACAAACCCCTACCCCAGTGCACATTCTTTTTTTTTAACTTTTTAACTTTTTTTTAATGTGCTTTTATTGGTGCATTGGAGTCTTGCATCGCAATGAATATCTATTTGATGTTAACATACATGCACACAGCTCTTAGTGTCCCTCCTGCCTCCCCCCACTGGTATGAAGTACCGAGAATGATGTTGGTTTATTCTCACATGTACATATTGTTTATGATAGTAATTCCATTAATTCACTTCTTTCTTGCCCTCCCCCTTCCTTTGTACCACTTCCCTTGTTTCGCTGAGGGTTCTCCATTATCAACCGGAGTCCCTTGTGTGACCCTACTATTCCTTAGGTTGCACATATTAATGAAAACCTATGTCCCTTTTTTTTGTGATTGACTGATCTCGCTTAACATAATGTTCTCCAGATCCTTCCACTTTCTTGCAAATGCTGTTATTTTGTTCTTCTTTATTGCTGAGTAGAATTCCATTGTGTGTATTTCCCACAATTTTGTAATCCACTCATCTGTTGATGGACACCTAGGTTGGCTCCATAATTTGGCCACTGTGAATGGTGCTGCTATGAACATGGGTATGCATAGATTACTGTAGTTTTCTGGTTTCAATCCCTTTGGTATGATACCCAGTAATTATATAGCCAGATCATATGGTGGGTCCATTCCCAGTTTTCTGAGGAATCTCCACACTGATCTCCATAGTGGTTGAACTGGTTTGCAGTCCCACCAACAGTGTAGAAGATTCCCGATTTCCCCACATCCTCGCCAACATTTGTTGTTGTTTGACTTCCCAGTGCACATTCTGCTGCTAAAAGTTGTCTCCTATCAGCCAGTTCCCAGACTGGATGGTGGCCGAGACAGACGCCGGGGTCTCCATGGGGTAACCCAGCCTTCCCTCCTGTGCGAGGCAGGTGTGGTGGTGCCAGCATCCTTATCATTCACAAGAAACAGGTTCCTTTACCGCTTATACATCCTACGAGGCAGTTTAGGGCAGAGGCTAGGAGCACAACTTTGAATTGTGGCTTTAGTTCTTTCTAGCTGGGTGACCTTGAGCAAGTTATTTATCCCTCTATACCTCAGTTTCCTCACGTACTAAATGGAGATTATAATAATAGCATCTCCCTTGTAAGAGAGTTTTGAAGCCTGCAGTGGTGGTGCATGCCTGTAATCCCAGTACTAGAGAGGCTGAGACGAGAGGATTGCAGGTTTGAGACCAGCCTCAGCAGCTTAGCGAGGCCTTCAGCAACTTACTGAGACTCTGATAAAAAAAAAAAAGAATAGGGCTGGGTGTGTAGCCTGAAGGAAGAACGCCCCTGGGTTCTATTCCTGGTACCCCCCCAAATAGTTTTGAGGTCAACTGAGTTAATAAGTGAAAAATGTTTAAATTATGGCTAGCACATAGTCAGTGCTCAATAAAAATAAGTGGCTGTGATTTCTACTTGGCAGGAACTGTGCTAAGTGCTTGTTTTTCAACCTCTTCTTTTTTCTCAAGGTGCTGGGATGGAACCTAGGGCCTCACGCATGCCAGGCAAGTGCTTTACCACTGAGCTATATCTCCAGCCTTTTTTCTAAAAAAAAAATCAAGAGCTTTTCATGCTTTATTTCAGTTAGTCCTCTTAACTGCGATGAGGTCAGTGGTATCCACTCATTCATTTTTTTCAGGTCTTTAAGCAAGGTCCAGGCATACTGGGCGCTGTCCTTGGTGCTGGAGATAGAACATTAAACACAGAAAGCTTAGGTGTCTGCCTTCATGAGGGTGACCTTCTAGCGGGAATGGGGAGGCTGGGGACACGATCAGCTCACCCACTGAGCAACAGTCAGGAGTGCTACATGCTGTGGAGGAATTTAAGTCAGAGTAAGGAATAGAGAATGAGGACGGGTGGGGAGTTGGGTGAGTAATTTTGGGTAGGGTGCTAGTGCATTTGAGCTGAGATCTGACTGGAGGGAGGTCTGAATGTTCTGTGTTTTGCAGAAGAAACTAAAGCTCAGAGAAGTTAAATAACTTTCCTGAGGTGACCCAGCTGGGAAGTGGTAGAAACAGATTTTTTTTTGTAGCGGGGATTGAACCCAGGGGTGTTCTACCTCCAAGCTACACCCTAGCCCTATTTTTGGGGGAAGGGTACTGGAGATTGAACCCAGAGGCATTCTTCCTCCAAGCTATAATCCCAGCCCAATTTTATTTATTTATTTGGAAACAGAATCTCACTAGGTTTCTGAGAGCCTCACTAAGTTGCTGAGGCTGGCTTTGAACCTGCTATCCTCCTGTCTCAGCCTCCCAAGTACTAGGATTACAAGTGTGCACCACCACACTGGCTGTACCCTAGCCCTATTTTAGTTTTTGTTTTGAAACATGGTCTCATCATGTTGTTGAGAGTCTCACCACATTGGTGAGGCTCTCCTTGAACCTGTGATCCTCCTGTCTCAGTCTCCCAAGAACGGGATTACAGGCTTGTGCCACCATGCCTGGCTAGAGACAGAGATTTGAACCTAAGACTGTCTGGCTTCAAGGTGTGAGCTGCTAGCCACCAGGATATGTTGCATGGGGTCTGACTAACTGGCATTGATAGTGGAGGTCTGCATACAGCATCACTTTTGTCTCGGATCCTCTTGCTTGAATTGTCTGCTTAGGAATTAGGCATAAAGGCTAGTCCAGCTGTGTGTGTGTGTGTGTGTGTGTGTGTGTAGGAAGGAGAGGCAGAGCAGAGAGGAAGAGAAAGAGGAAGGGGTGCCCTTTCTCTCCTAGAAACCCCACCCATATTCACCTTGGCGGGTTCAGTCAGCCACGCTGGGTGACGGCGAGGGCTCAGGCTTTATAGGAAACATGCAATTTGCCCCAAACCTCTCACTTCTTGGGACATCTCAGAACTGACAGTTTTAAAACTCCAGCAGCACTTTAAAAAAATAAAAATAGCACATTTCTAAATGCAATGTCCTCTTTGGTGATGATATATTAGAATTCCATCGCTGGCAGCATTATCTTGTACAGCGATATATTGCACGGTGACAATTCATGCCATCGGTCTACAAAACCAGGGTCATAAAACCCTCTAATTTACAACAGAATCTCTCAAACCTATGTATTATACATGTGTAGATATTATTGCCTGGCATTTCATAGGCAGTAACCACTTGGTTCAGATGTCACAAGCCCATAGAAACTCCTGCCACCCATTCCCTAAACGCAGGGCTCAGCAGACATGACCTGGTGCCCACATCACTGCGGGTACCCCCTTACTGAGCAGTAAATTAAGCAACAGGCTATGTCTTGTCATTGAAGAAAACAAAGACACTGAACAGCAAAAAATTGTGGAAAGAAGACAGAATGAGAGTCAGAGGACTTGGCTATTTCTTTTATGATACTATTTGGCCATATGATCTCACAGTCCCTAGTAGGTGTCATGCACTAAGCTGGAGTAAGACACAATTCTCATGTTTCTTGAATTACCAGGGGAATCCTGCTGGGTGGTGGGTGCTGCGCTCCACCCCCCGAGTTCCTGATTCATAGTAGTTCTTTGGGGCCTGAGAGTTTGCGTTTCTAACAAGCTCCCGGGTGATGGAGCTGCTGCTGGTTCTGGGACCCCATTGGCAGAGTCATTCTCCGCCAGGTGACGCTGAGAGATGTCACGTACAAAGCGCAGGGAGAGAGAAAAGATCTGCCCACATTACCATAGCAAACAGGGGCAGATGTGTGGATACAACCCAGTGCTCCTCCATTGGGCCACACTGCCTGTCTCCTGGCTTCATCACAAAGTGTCCTCCAACCACAGGAGCAGAGGCTACGAGGATGACAACCAGACACACGCAGCTGGCCCTCACATTAACTCTGTGGGGGGTCGGCTGGAGCACTTGCTAGAGGCTACTTTGAGCTTCCCAGGGCTCCCCTGAAGGTCAGAGGGAATGCTCTAATGGATTCTTGAAGGGACAATGATGGCCTGATGGCTTTTCCCGCTGAACCTCATCACCTCCGACATCACACAATAGATGGCCACCGCCAGGAGGCCGAGGAATAGAGTCTGCGCTGCACTGCGAGGCTTTTGTATGAGAGGCAGTCAATGACTTACGGGACCAAAGGTGGCAGGCAGGGATGCCAGGCCATGCAGAACCACTAGCCAGCGACCCCGCCATTTCTATCTCTCCCCATTCCAGTGCAGGCTCATGCAGCTCCTGTGGTCTAGAAGGTGGCCTCCTTCCCACCCGCTCCCTGGCTTCTGCACGGGACAGATCTGGGTCCCTGTGTATCTGCATGTCAATGAGCCTAAGCCTCCTCCAGGCTGCCCCCTACCACCATCAGCATGATTGCAAAGATGTTTTACTGCCACTAGACTGCTCTCCGACGGCGGGAACCGCCTCTTCAGTGCGCTCTTAAGCCTCTTCGAGGGAGCATTTTGATTTCACTCCTTATTCCGCGATCTGACTGCAGACCCTGGCGCTCTTGATATGACTGCAGACTTAGAAATAAATAGCCCAGCCGGACGTGGTGGCGCACGCTTGTAATCCCAGTACCTGGGAGGTGGAGACCTGAGGATCCAGGTTCGTGGCCAGCCTCAGCTACTTAGTGAGGCCCTCCGCAACTTCGTGAGACCCGGTTTCAAAATAAAGGATAAAAAATAGGGCCGGGGGTGTAGCTTGGAGGTAGAATGCCCCTGGGTTCAATCCCCGGTACCGCAAAAAAAAAAAAGAAAAAAAAAGAAATAAATAGCCCAGTGTGTCTCCCCTAGTCAAAGGGCTGTTTATCCCAAGTTAAAAAAATATCCATTCACGATCCAAATAGTATCCCAGTCCTTCGTCACTAACTTCAGAAATGTGGTTTCCAAACCGGGCGTGGTGGTGCACCCTTGTAATCCCAGTACTTTGGGAGGCGGAGGCCGGAGGATCTGGGTTCGCGGCCAGCCTCAGCTCTCTCTCTCTCTCTCTCTCTCTCTCTCTCTCTCTCTCTCCCTGTCTCTCTCTCTACTTAGTGAGGCCCTCCACAACTTTGTGAGACCCGGTTTCAAAATAAAGTATAAAAAAATAGGGCCGGGGGTGTAGCGCGGAGGTAGAACGCCCCTGGGTTCAATCCCCGGTACCACAAAAAAAAAAAAAAAAGAAATGTGGTTTCTGGCTTTGTGTACTCTCCAAACTAATTCTTTGTCTGTTTTTCCCCACCTTGATGATCAGAACTCTCGCCTACCTATTTGAACAAAATGGGACCTTAAGAATGAACACTGGCAGCCGGGCATGGTGGTGCATGCCTGTAATCCCAGTTCTTGAGAGGCTAAAATGGGAGGATCGCAGGTTTGAGACCAGCCTCAGTAACTTAGACCCTTAGAAACTGAGACCTTGTTTCAAAATAAAAAGGGCTGGGGGTATAGATTGGAGATAGAATGCCCCAGCACCAAAAAAGAAAAAAAAAAAAAAGAATCAATGCTGTCTTCCATCCTCCCTCATCTCCCACATCACAGCACCATCAATTCAAGTCCTTCTCTTATTCACATATTTAACAGCTGTTCTCTGAGCTGCTCTATGTACCTGGGAGCTGGGTGCTGGGTCCCTGTCCTCGTGGAGCTTCCAGGGAAATGGAGGAAACAGCAAGGAAACAGGATTTGCAGGGAACCCGGCTTTGTGATGAACCCCTGGCGACCTGGAGAAGGTCAATGAACATTCCGAGTGAGCAAGCCTGGCTCCTGCTGCTAAGGAGTTTCCATGAGAGGGGGAGACTCACACACCCAGCTCATCGCAATAATCATCCCAGGCAAGAGGCTCGTATCCTGACCCCATCCACATATTTTATATGTGTCAGCTCACTTAGCACTCATAACTGTCCTAGGAGGTACATCCAGCCACCCCTCCGCATCCGTGGGAGGTACATCCAGCCACCCCTCCGCATCCGTGGGAGGTACATCCAGCCACCCCTCCGCATCCGTGGGAGGCACATCCAGCCACCCCTCCGCATCCGTGGGAGGCACATACAGCCA
>PVJS01032985.1:0-22440 GCA_004027185.1 Glis glis | reverse complement strand
CCTGATTGCTGGTGGCCAGAAATCTAGGGGGGATCTATGGGTACTAACCCATAAGAACCAAAGATGCTACCAAGTAGGGAAGTGGGGCTTGTAGGTAACAAGTAAGAATCAGAGACTGCAAAACTCATGTTTCTTAACCTTATTTTGTTTCCAGACATCATTGAGATTCCGATGACATTGGTGAGCCCTCTTCTAAAAAAACAAAATGCACATAGGTGCACACACAATTGCAGACATTCACAGAACAACCTCGGGTCCATCCATGGGTCCAGGTCAACAACTGCTTTTCTAAGGAAAAGAAATCAAAGGAAAACTGCCATCCATCCACAGTGGGATCCCATCTGGGAAAAAAAATTTCAGCTCAAACTTAAAATGTATGATTGCCTATTTAGACGTCAAGTGAGATTTCTATATAGAAAGGAAAATTGCTGTAACCAAAAATACACAAGATCGATGCAGAATGAGCAGCCTCTTCAAAGCATGTCCTTTTGATTGTGACTTATTCTGGAGACTTGACAGGCACTGGGGAGACTGAAGAGGAGTAGCAGCACCAAACAGCAATGCCAAGTGTTAATTTCTTATTTAAGCAGAAAACGCTATATAAAATTAAAATTATTTAACTAATTGAGTATTATTTGTCATGCACCTGGCATGTAGAGCTGGGTGTGGGCGTGTTAAGCTCTGGATGACCCTTTGGGTAAAAATTATGCTCATTAACTCTATCCCGGAAGCTTGAAAGAATGAATGCATCCCCCACCGGATCCACCTGGCCTTTATCAATTTTTTCAATAAGAATTACTGATAGCCACCATAAAGGACAAAATTATGTCATTTGCAGGAAAGCAGATGAAACTAGAGAATATTATGCTAAATGAGATTAGCAGTCACAGAAAATGAAGGGTTATATGTTTTCTCTCCTATATGGAAGGGAGGGAGAAATTGGGATACTAGAGAGACTCTAGAGAAAGGAGGAAAAACCCCAGTGGAGTGGTGGAGGGAGTCTAGGGAAGGGAGGTGGGGGAGGGGGAGGAGACTTGAAGGAAACACTTTCATTGATGCTATGTACATATATGAAATCATGAACGCCAATCTCAATATCATGTACGAGGAAGGGGAAGGAGTAGGGTGGGATCCAGGGAGAAGCCCACCTAGTGCTGTGTGCATGTATATTCCTACCACTCTGAACTTCATTATGATGTGTGATTACAATGCACCAGTAAAAGCACATTAAAAAAAAAAAGAAAAATTACTGATAGCCAGGCATGTTAACCCACACCTGTAATCCCAGTACTTGGGAGTTTGAAACAGGAAGATTATAGGTTCAAAGTCAGCTTCAGCAATTTAGAGAGACCCTCAGCAACTTAGATCTGTTTCAAAATAAAAATAAAAAGGGGAATAGCTTAGAGATAGAATGTCCCTAGGTTCAATTCCCAGTATAATTAAAAAAAAACTACTTACTTGCTATCAGTATTTTTAAAAATGATCTAAAAGATGTGGCTCTTATATTCTAGTCCTCTTTGCTAATTTATTTATTTAACAAAATGAAGTGAAACAAATGGTTTTGGAAGACTGTGTGAAGGGAATTGTCTTCAACCCCATCCTTTTGGTCTAATTAGTTCTCCTCTCAGATTCTAGCTTCCTTCCCACTCTCTCTCCTTCCCTCCTCTTTGCTGCTTTACTTTTGGTCCCTGTGTTATCACTAGAGGGTGATGAGGAACAAGCAGAAAGAAGAAAGCCTTGCTCGACTTCCTTAGAAAAGTCAGATGCACAAGAAGGTTCTATATCTTCACATAAACAACTCTAAGTGTTAAACTAAGAAAATTGAACAGTAAAAAGAATATCTTATTTCATTGTGGTGTCAATACTATGGGCTTTTTCTTCCCCGCCTATTTTAGCCACGGAGCCATGATATATATCAAAGCTTATTTCTACTTATTCTGATCAGCAACATTCAGATGTTTGTTCCAGTGGACCAGGAACTTCCAGACGCCACTGGGCTGCATGTGCTTTGTTTTCTTGTTGCTCTCATAACCAATGTTGAGCATCAAGATCAGGCCCTTGAATCTTCTCTGCACTGTATTGTCAATCCCTCTGGGTTTCCACCAGTTATGCTTAATTTTGACACATCAGTCTGACTGGTGCTGGATGAACTTCTTGGTCCTCTTTTTGATGATCTTGGGCTTCACAAGAGGTCTGAGGGCAGCCATGATGCCAAATGGGAGATGGCTGCCATCTCTATGGGCAGCTCCGAGGAAGCCTTTAAGGCATTTTTTTAATGGTGCTAACACCATATAGTATAAAAACCAAATGAAACCACTGCTCTATGCTTTCGAGGGAGGATGATGCTACATGGCTTTCAAAAGATGAAAAAGTTCCACATATGAATACTGTCTGAGAAACAAAATCCTTGAGAGCTATTAACCTCTGAAGGTTGTCATTTTTCTGGGCTTTCTTTCATTTTATTCTTCCTTCCCCTCCAAATAAAAAAAAATTCACTAGAGAAGAAGCCCTCTTCTTAATTAAAGCCATTGTCAGAGACCACAAATGGCATTTTACAATAGTTTCTAAACCCAAAACACCATGGGGTATGTCTTTGTATTATTTCTGAATCAGAGCAGACAGAAGTCTTTTCTCATATTATGAAAGTTTTAAATAATAAGAATATTATGTTTATTAGTGCACTGCATGCAAAAACAATAGACAGCACAAATGGTTATATAGAATTCCAATACAAAATCCACACATTGGTGGGAAGTAGCACATGCTATGTTTTAAGTAGCACATGTGTATGCACATGTCCGTTCAGTCTTACATCAGTTCCAAACGATCCTCCCCAGTGAAGGATTTATTAGCAGTGCTTCTCAAAGTGCATTCTGGGTCTGACCTGCATTAGAATCACCCGTGTGAAAGAGTCACCTGAGTACTCGTTAAATATGCAGGTTCCTGCCGGGCGTGGTGGCGCACGCTTGTAATCCCAGTACTTTGGGAGGCGGAGACTGGAGGATCCGGGTTCGCGGCCAGCCTCAGCTCTTTCTCTCCCTCTCTCTCTCTCTTTCTCTCTCTCTCCCTCCTTAGTGAGGCCCTCCGCAACTTCGTGAGACCCGGTTTCAAAATAAAGTATAAAAAATAGGGCCGGGGGCGTAGCGCGGAGGTAGAATGCCCCTGCGTTCCATCCCCGTACCGCAAAAAAAAAAAAAAAAAAAAAAAAAAAAAATATGCAGGTTCCTGAGCTCCACTGAAAAAAAAATTAAATTGGAACCCCTGGGGGTAGGATCTTGGAATCCTCACATTTAACAAATATCCCCAAGTGGCTTTTAATTCATGCCAAAGTCTAAGAACCACTAATATATAATGTAGTGTCATATTTAAAAGCATAGTCTTAGAATCAGAGTTTGGGTTAAACCTCAATTGTCCAATCTATCAAGCGATGACAATCATACTTACCTCCTAAATCTACTGTTGGGGTTCAACATGATGATGCATGAGAGGCAGAACCGAGAGTATTAAAGTGTAAGTATTCAGAGCCTTTCCCCTCTGCCTTCCTGCAAGGATGCTTTATGTCGCTGCTCAGCTCCTGGCCCAACTAAATGGATTAGGGCAAGAAGTTACATATGGAGGGAAAGAAAAAAATGTGGAAAGTGAGAGAAGAAAGGAAAGACTAAGAGAGTGGGCCAGTAGGAACTGAGAGTTGGGGATGGGGCAGTGGTGTGGATGTGTTGGTAGACACAGAAATTGAGGCAAAGCGTGGACCTTTAAGGAGAGAGGCCCATAAAGTTGTTTTAGAACTCTATTCAGTGTGTTATGCTCTAAAATTCCCCTTTGTAACTTCTTCAGAAGACTTTTTCAAATAAGAGACATTTTTCAAAACACTGGGGAGTCAGATTTTAATTTCTGTTAGATATATTGCCATTCAGAGACAAACTAATCCTAGAAGGCCCACATTAGATAGATGATAGATGATAGATAGATACATAGATACATAGATAGATACATAGATGGATGACAGAGAGACAGGTAGATAAACTTAATCCAAAGCTGAGCAACTAAGTGCCCACTTATCAAAATATCTGACTTTTCCCTAACTAATGTAATTGTTCCACTATGTCCTAATTTTATATCCTACTCCTACTTTCCAAAAATTCATTCTTACCCAAACTTGCCATTGTTTCCATTGCTTATTCTTCTCTTTATTTCTCTTTTATCTGCTCCTATTCTGATGTATCTTTTACTTGTGTTTCTCCTTTCTCTTTTCCACACCTCATTTTTTTCTTGCCCTTTCTCAACCTTTCCTTCTATATCACTGCCTTCAGGGGCAGCCTCTTTCTATAAGCTCTTAGAATCCAAGCAGAAAGCAGGGATGTCTACGGCCTGCCTTTTGGACTTCATGAACTTCTAGCCCCAAAGTAGTGATTATGTCAGTGTCTGGTGTTTTTGCTTTTTTTTTTTCTTCCTGGCAACCATGTTCCTTATCTCTGCAATCTCACAGCTATGAAGTGGAACTTCTGGATGCTGGAGAATTTTATTGCATGTTATGATTTGGGTTTAGAATGCCCTCCCCCCCCACCCCGAATAAAAAGCTCATGGGTTGGGTGTGACTGGAGGATGTGGGTCACTGGGGGCATGGTCTTAGGGAGTATATATATATCTCTAGTCTCCTCCTTTCACTCTCTCTGCTTCTGGCTGCCATGACTGAGAGCAGTTTTTCTCTGCCATGTGTTCTAACACCATGGTGTCTGCCTTGGAGCCAGTCAACCATAGACTATACCTCTAAAACTGTGAGACAAATAAACCTGTCCTCCTCTGAGTTGTGCTTGTCAGGTATTTTGGTCATAGTGACAGAAAAGCTGACTGAAACACTGTAGCTATGGGTCCTGAAACCTATTCTTTGATCTTAGCCTGATTCCTCTATGGATTAATTTTCATTCTTCTAGAAACCATTTTTTTTTCCTGCATAGTTTCTGTATTGGAGAACTGCTCTTTCCCCATCCCATGTGACTATAGTGGGACTCTCACTCATGTGTTTGATGGGACATGTTTCAGGCCTAGCCAGTCATGGCATCTTATCCCTCTGGCCATACTGACTGGTTTGAGGATATGACACAAATAATGCAAAAGCATCTAATGAGTTTTAATATTGGGGATCGAGTTTACTATCTGGATGTAGTACTATGAGAACAAAGTATATTAGATTCACTTGTAGCTATCTAACTCCATTCAAAGAGGTTCATGTAGTGAGTTAATACCCCTGGAACAACCTTCAAGCAAAAAAAAAAAAAAATGGAAGTAGGAATGAAAAAGCCAGCTTTCTAGGGCTGGGATGCAGCTCAGTGGTAGAGCACTTGCCTAACATGTGCAAGGCCCTGGGTTCAATCCCCAACACCATAGCAAAAACAAGTTAGTCTCTCCCAAAACCCAGCTTTCTCATTACATAGTGTTATAATTCTGAAGTATGTTTGACTTAATTGCTCAATGGTCCTCAGTAGATTGAGCTCCAATTATGCAAAACAGTAACTTGTTCTTTTTTTTTTTTTGTGGTACCAGGAATTGAACCCAGGGGCATTCTACCTCCGCACTACACCCCCGGCCCTATTTTTTATACTTTATTTTGAAACCGGGTCTCACGAAGTTGCGGAGGGCCTCACTAAGTAGAGAGAGAGAAAGAGAGAGAGAGAAAGAGAGCTGAGGCTGGCCGCGAACCCGGATCCTCTGGTGTCCGCTTCCCAAAGTACTGGGATTACAAGTGTGCGCCACCACACCAGGCTCAGTAACTTGTTCATGAACACACCCTTTATTTGCTTTCCCCCTTCCCCACCTCATGGTTCCACTCTTTTATAGTGCTTCCTGGGATCATCTCCCAAATGAAACACACCTAAATCTTTGTGTAGTATGCATAACAATGCCCTCTCCCTCAAAAAAAAAAAAGTCTGTATCCTAACCTTTGGAACCTGTAAATAGGTTACATTGCAAAGGGAGATTTTCTTGGATTATCTGGCAGGCCCAAAGTAATCACAGGGGTCTGAAAAAGTAGAAGAGGGATTTGAAAGAGATAACCAGAGAGATGTCACTCTTTAGTGATCTTGACTTGATCTTGCTACCTTGAAAGATGGAGGAGAAGGGTCATGAACCAAGGAATGTGGGCAACTTCTAGAAGCAGAAAAAGGCAAGGAAATGGCTTCTCCCTAAAGCCTCCTAAAAAGAAGGCATACTGATGACACCTTGATGTTAACCCAGTGAGATCCCTATACGATGCTGGATGTATAGAACTGTGGAAAAATAAATTTGTGGGGTTTTTTTGTGTGTGTGGTACTGGAGATGGAACCCAGGGGCATTCTACCTCTGAGCTACACCCCCAGTCCTATTTTATTCTTTAGTTTTGAAACAGGATCTCACTAAGTTGCTGAGGCTGGCCACGAACCTGTGATCATCCTGTCTCAGCCTCCCAAGTACTGGGATTACAAGCATGCACCACCATGCCCAGCTTAAATTTGTGTTGTTTTAAGGCAGTAAGTTTGTGGTAATTTGCAGCAGCAGTAGAATCTAACATACCTTGATTTGGGATATGCTTCAGGGAAACCCAAATTTAGTACAGTTGCTTTTCTTATTGTTTTGGGGGTGTTCCATCCCACTTTCTCTAGATGGAATGGGTAAATGCTTGGTGGATGTGACTGCCAAACAATGTAGAAAACTGAACTAATTTGGAATGATGTCTGACTAATTACATTAAACCTCTGTCTCTTTGGCAGAGGAGGACTTACCTTAGAGTGCCAGAGTCTCACTAGGGTAACAGTTTCAATTAGCCAAGCTCTGTCTCATATCCGGTGCCTAGTTCTGCATCTGTTGATATTTCTCATTTAAAACATGAAATCATCTAAATATTCTAGTATTAAGAAATAATTATTGTTAGAGGCACTGGTGAGTTTAAGCTATTACCTGGATACAAATAGTTTCATATTTTACTGTAAGAGAAATGATTTCTAGCTTTAGAAATAGTGTAATATCTCTTCAGATCTCTTAATGCAGTCGTTCTTTAAAGTAAAAGCTCTGGAAATGAATGACCATAAGCTTCTTAGTTATTTATTTATTTTTTAAATCCTCAAAGTATTGGCCCATCTCATTTTCTTAGTCAAAGCTTGCTTCCCAGTTTTGCCCTGCTAATGACCTCAGTTCTCTCTTGGTGCTTTAGGACCCAGCGTTCTTTGATTAATCATTCTCTGTGTTAATATCAAAAGGCCCTTGCATTCTTCAAACAGATTGCTGCTTCTGTTAAATAATGCCCTAAATATACAAAGCAGATAAATGATGACCATTGAGCCAATGGGAACAGAACTGAGCTCCAAGACTGCATTACAATTATAATGAAAAGACACATAACTGATGAGCTCCATCCCCAAACTTAAAATGATTTGTGAAGCATAAGATCAAGTGAAATACAGACTGATGTCTCAAGTTAGAGTTGCTATGATAAAGTGTACACTAGAGGTAGAAAGTAGAAATTGCTTGGGGTGTGTGTGTGAGTGTGTGTGTGTGTGTGTGTGTGTGTGTATGTGTGCATGTGTGTGTGTCTGTGTGTGTGTGCGTGTGTGTGTGCATATATTTTTCTTTGAAATGGTTAACTGCTTCAAGGAATAGAGCCTCTTTGGGGGCAAAGGCCCAGGATGATATGCATCAGGGTTTATTTCATTTCAGTCTCTTGCTTATTTTAATTTATGAGGTGTGGAGAATATTAGTTTTTAGGATGATTTAATATTTTATGTTGTAAGTGATCTTCTGCAGTCAGTTTGTTAATTAGATACTGCAGACAGGCTGTTTAATATTATGTGTTGACTCTGCAGGAATAAAGAAAGAGAGAATATTTCTGGTAGTCAAAAAAAAAAATCGAAGGCACATGATCAAAGTTCTCTTAGAGACCATGTGTTGGAGGTGCTTTCTGGTAGAACAAATTGTATTTTGCCCTTCTGAAGGCTCCCTGAGTGTGCTGGAGATAATTGGGGCTCTCTCTTGCTTTGCTCCCTTAGAAGATTTCTGGAGTTCAGCAGGAAAGGAAAATGGGAACTAGAGTTTTTTATTTAAATAAAAAAGGCATATCTGGGAAAATTAGAATACTATTGGAAGTCTGGATTCCATTGAAATTGATTTTCCTATTTTCATTTCCTTAGAAGGCCCAATTTGAAATGGCAGTTTTATGTTATTTCCTACTGGCCCTGTCCTCAATACCAACATCTCCTAAATAGAAAAAAAATAAAATAAAAGGCATGTGGTTTCTCATCATATTAGCCATATATTTAGCTTTTTAGTTGAAGAACCTAAGAATGGGAAAAATTTGACATGGAAAAAAATATAAATGCATTCTCTTCTACCCCTGCTGAACAGAAGGCTGGCAGCTGGATTCTTTGGTTCATGTCTATTAGGTGGGTTGGCTTTGCTGACCAAAACTTTGCAAAAGCAAGGGAACTCACCAACAATGGGCTTTGTCACACAACCCCATGGCATATGCCTTATTTTTGCTTTGTACAAAATAAAATGTGTCCAATTCTGGTGAGGTATTTTTAGTGAATATTCAAATTGTGTTTATAAGGTCAAAAGAGAGATGAATTGTTCACTTCAAGATAAAGTTCAGATGCATCAAATTGAAAACTAATATTTTTCTAAAATAAAATCCTGGCCAATACTCCAATTTTTGTAAGCAACCCAACAAGAACAAATTATTCTATGACACGTTATAAGGCTTTGAGAAGTTTTTGAGTTGTGCTTTGTAAGAACAAAATGGTGGCACATGGTATAAATAAGACAGTTAAAAATATGTCTCCAATATAGCAAAAATGATGTGACCTTATAGCCACCAACATAAATGATTTGTTTTCATTTATTTCTTTGCATTTTGACTGTTTTATTCAATTTATAATATTTGAATATTCATCTTACTGCCTTTTTTTCTGGAGCTAATGTTACCAACATTAATTGCATATGATAAATAAGAAATTATTTTTCCCATCAAAATAGTATTTTCCAAAGGCAAAATAATCAACATTTATTATTATTTTCATGTGTCTTATGTACCCCTAATTAAGAAACAGTGGGAACAAGATGTCAAAATAGGAGGTCCCAGTTCTAGTCCCCCTCAAAGAAATACTGACTAGCAACTATCTACAGGCAAGAATGCCTTTTTTGTAAATACCAGAACCTGAGGATAAGGCCAAAGCACACACACTTCTAGAGCACAAAACATAAAAGTCCACATTAGAAGGATACGAGAAGTGGTTTTCACTTTGACCACGTAACCCCTCCCCCGGGCAAGTACAACATCAGGCCTATGGGATTCCTTTGGACTAAATTTTCTCCAGTGTAGAAAAGAGAGCCCAAGGTGAATTTTTAGTCAGCTTTTCTGTCACTGTGACCAAAATGCCTGACAAAAACAACTTAGAGGAGGAAAGTTTTATTTGGGCTCATGATTTCAGAGGATTCAAAGGTTCAGTCCTTAGTCAGTTAGCTCCAAGGCAGAGACACCATGGCATCAGGATGCCTGGTAGAGAAAAAGTCAATCTCAGTCAGGGCAGCCAGAAACAGAGTGAGAGGAAGAGACTGGGGACATTATATAGTCCCGAAGACCATGCCTCCACTGACCCACCTCCTTCAGCTATGTCCTTCCTCTGAGCCTTCCTGTATTAGGGACTATGCTTTTAAGGCATGAGGTTTGGGGGGAACATTCTAAACCAAACCATAACAGTGGACAACCAGATTCTCTAGCATTCTGAGGCACTTTCTAGAAGGCCTACTTCTGTTTCACCTTACGGGGAATACTGAGGGAATTGCTACCTGGGGTTACCTAGGAACAGAGAAGGTAAGTGAGGATCACAGTGACCAGCACATGGATCTTGATGGCATTGCATCCTGGGTGGCAGCCTCATCTGATCAGAGTCCAGGCAGAAGCTCCATCTACCTGCAGAACAAAGCCAGTGGCCTCATATGGCCAGGGAGCATAATTAGCAGTGTACCCAGCTTGGTTGCCCAGCCAGCTATCTGACTTGGTCACAGAGCACAGCCAGAGGGCCCCACCCAGGCAAAGAGCCCAGCTAGCAATCTGCCTAGTTGTGGATCCCAGTCTATAGCTCTGTGGGCAAGTAGCTAACGTAGCAGCCCTACCTAACTGTGGGGCACAGCCAGTGACCTTGATCAACTGCAAGGTGCAGACTGCAATGCCACCAACAATAGGCTCTGCCCAATAATAGGGCCCAACCTGATGCCCCACCTAAATATAGAGTCCAGACAGTGTTACCATCTGCCCAGGGACTACAGCCTGAGGCCTCATCTGAGACAGCAGCCCCATCTGAACACTGCATCCAGACGGCAGACTCACCTGACTGTGGAGCCCAGACAGTAGCCTCACACAACCTCAGAGCATGGGCAGCAGTGTTGCCTATCCAGAGTCCCAAGCAGCAAGCCTCACCTGCCTGCAAACACTGCCATTTGACCCATGCAACTAACTAGTGAAGATCTTTCCCTATAGGAGCACTTGTGAAGGCTGGAAAAGGTGTCTGCCTCCTAGAACATGCAGGCAACAATGTAAAATAAAAGGATGACAAATTATCAGGGAAACATGACACCACTAAAAGAAACCAATAAAGCTCCAATAACCCTAATGAAATGGGGATGAACTGACTGACAAAGAATTCTAATTAAAGGAGTTCATTGAATTATGAGAAAATACAGATAGATAACTAGTGTTATGGTGAGATATAGAATGTCTCCTGAAGAGCTCATGTATTAATGTTCAGAGCTTATGTAATTAAATCATGAGGGCGGATAAATCTATTGTAATGGATTTACTAGGTGGTAACTTAGACAGGCAGGATGTGGCTCAAGAAGGTGGGTCCCTGGGGGTGTGCTTTTGTCTTTGAATCCCCTTGTTTGCTTTCGCTTGTTTTTGGCCTCCATAATATGAGGAGCAGAGCCCTCTTTCTGCTTCCTGCTGCCATGACCTGAGATCCATAGACCCTGGCCTCACCTGGACTGAACACAAAATCTCCAAAAATAAATTTGTGAGCAAATAAATCTTCCTTCATCTAAGTTGTGTGGTCAGGCTTATTGGATCCGGCAGTGAGAATGTTGACCAATACAGCTAGAAACCACAAAAGAATTTAAAAGAAATTTGGGAGTAGAAGAATATGACTGGACTGAAATTTTTAATAGAAAGCTCCAACAACTGACTTGATCAAAGAGAAGAAAGAATAGTGAAATTTAAGAAAAATCACTTGAAATTATCCAGTCAGAGAAACAGAAGAAATAAAAAGGCGAAGAAAGCCACAGAACCTATGCTATATCATCAAGTAAAAGACTGAGCACACTTCGGGACTCCCAGAAGGGGAAGAGAAAGAAAAGGACAGAAGTTCTGTTTGAAAAAATAATGGCTAAAAGCTTCCAAATTTGGTGGGATAAGTTTGGGGACAGAAATTCTGTTTAAAGAAATAATGACTGAAAACTCAAATTTGGGGAGAGAAATGAACATCCAGATTTATTAAGCCCAAAAGTTCCCAAGTAAGTTGAACCCAGAAAGGTTTACACCAAGACACATTGTAGGTAAATTGTTAATAAATATACAATATAAAATATAAACTGTAATCTAATCTAAACTTTGATGGGGAGAAGTAAACATATAGTTCTTGCATGTAATCAAAGTTAAATTATCAGCTTAAAATGGGATGTTATAGCTGTAAGATGTTTTATGTAAACCTCAGAGTAACAACAAAGGAATTATCTGTAGCAGATACAAAAAAAATATGAAAAAGGAATCAAAGCATACTACCACAAAAAGTCATCAGATAACAAAGGAAGACAGCAAGAGAGGAAGAAACAAATAAAGAAACTACAAAAAACCTCAGAAAACAACTAATAAAAATGGTAATATAACTGGGGATTGAACCCAGGGACAATCTATCTCTGAGCTACACCCCCAGCCCTTTTAATTATTTTATTTTGAAACAGGGTCTCACTAAGTTGCTGAGTATCTCCCTTAGTTGCTGAGGCTGGCCTGGAACCTGCAATACTCCTGTCTTAGCACCCTAAGTACTAGGATTACAGGCATGCACCACTATGCCTGACTTCTATAATCATTGTAAATATAAATGAATTAAAATTTCCAATCAAAAACATAGAAGAGCTGAAAGGATTTTTTTTTTTTTTTTGGTATTGAGTGTTGAACTCAGGGGCATTCTACCTCTGAGCTACACCCCCAGCCCTATTTTATTTTTTGAAACAGAGTCTCACTAGGTTGATGAGAGTCTCACTACTTGCTGAAGCTGTCCTTGAACCTGCGATCCTCCTGTCTCAGCCTCCCAAGTACTGGGATTACAAGCATGCACCACCACACCCAGCTTTGAAAGGATCTTTAAATATCCAATTATATGCTCCCTGCAAGAGACTTACTATAGTTTTAATGACATATTTAGGCTGAAAATGAAAAAGATTCTCCTGAAAATAGGAATCAAATAAAATCAAGGGTGACAATATTCATATTAGACAAAATAGATTTTTAAGTCAAAAACTGTCACAAGAAAGTCAAATATTACATGATCTCACTTATATGTGGAATCTAAAATGTTGAACACAAAGAATCAGAGAGTAAAATGGTAGTTACCAGGGGCTCCGGGGGAGGGGGAAATGTTGAGATGTTGATCAAAGGATGCAAAAATTCAATTCAAGAGATCTATTGTACAACATGGTGGCTATAGTTAATAATAATGTATCTAATTGTTGAAAATCATTGAGAGAGTAGACTTGAAGTATGTTCACCACAAAAAAGATAAGCATGTAAGATAAACTATCTTAGTTTACCTAGCTATTCCATGATGTATATAAATTTCAATGCATCACAGGAACAAAGAAGGTCACTATATAATGATAAAGGGGTTAATTCATCCAGGTATAACTAATATAAATATTGATACAGCCAACATTGGAGCACCCAAATACAGCAAATGTTGGGAGTCATCTTAGCCACGCAATGAGGTCACCATTTCAGCCTGGCTTAGCTATGTACATAGTACATACTGAGTAGAAATTGTCTGCAAACCGAAAGGTTTCCTTGGAAGGATGGGATCACAAGGTGGACTTTGATGACATCCTATTCTCCCTGAAATGTTTACCTTGCCCTTCCCTAAACTTAACTTGTGATTGCCACACCCTAAACTTAACTCATGACCTCTTTGCCATTTGTTTTGTTTAAACCCTTAATACAAAGGGACAGATGTCCAGGAGAATTGTCATCTATCTCCTCCCCGACCCCCCAAATATTAAATATAATTCGCTCAAAATTATTATATCTGACTCCATGTCATTTTCATGTGAGAAGACTATTGTCAGGAAGCTGCCTAGAGCAGCGACCTTCCATGACAGGAACCATAGCATAATTTTCAGGAAACTGCCTGAAGCAGCAACCTTCCGTGGAAGGACTACAGAGCAAGCAATGTCCACTAGAGCCCGTGATAAGCAAATATTAACAGAACTGGGAGGAAAAATAAACAACAATACTATAATAGTAGGGGGATTTAATACCCATTCTCATCATTCAGACAGAAAATCAATAAGGAAACAGCAGCTTTGAACACTATGGACCAAATAGACCTAACAGATATACACAAAACATTCCATCCTTCAGAAGAATGCATATTCCCCAGGGCACATGGAACTTTCTCCAGTATAGATCATGTGTTCTACCACAAAACAAGTATTAACAAGTTTAGGATGATTAAAATCATATCAAGAAACAGTTCCAATCACAATATTATGAAACTAGAAATCAATAACAGGAGGAAAACTAGAAAATTCACAAATACAAGGAAATTAAACAACATGTTTCTAAACACCTAATGGGTCAGAGAAGGAGTGAGAAACAAATGGTGGTTTTTAGAAGCTAGAGAGTAGGAGAAATGGGGAAATGTTGGTCAAAAAGTATAATTTCCAGGTATAAAATGAGTAAGTTTTAGTGACCTAATGTACAACATGGTGACTCTGGCTGTATTTTATACTTGAAATTTATTAACAGAGTAGACCTTAAGTGTTCTCACTAAACACACACACACACACACACACACACACACACAACTATTTGAGGTAATTGGTATGTTAACTAACTTGACTATGGTTGTCATTTCACAATAAAAATGCATATGAAATTTCACATTGCACACCTTAACTCTATACAATTCTATTTGTCAACTATATACCAATAAGCTGGAATAAAAACAGCAGAAACTGTGGAACTGATACATTTACAGCATACCTGATTTTATTGTGCTTCACTTCATTGCACAGCAAAGATACTGCATTTTTTTTAATTGAAGGTTTGTGGCAATCCTGCACCCAGTAAATCTGTCAGAGCCTTTTTTTCCAATAGCATGTAGTCACTTCATGTCTCTGTGTCACATTTTAGTACGTCTCACAGTATTTCAAACTTTTCGTTATGATTATTATATTATGATGATCTGTGATCAGCAATCTTTGATTTCACTATTGTAATAGTTTAGGGCTCCACAAACCACACCCACATAAGAGAGTGAATTTAACCCATAACCATTGTGTTTTGAATGCTCCACCCATGCCCCCAGCTCTCTCCTCCTCTTCAGGGCTCCCTGTTCCTTGAGACACAACAATACTGAAATCAGGCTGATTAATAATCCTACAATGGCCTCTCAGTATTCAAGTGAAAGGAAATCAAACATCTCTCACTTTGAATCGAAAGCTTGGAAATAATTAAGCTTAGTGAGGAAGGCGTGTCAAAGCTGAGATGGGCTGAAAGCTCCATCTCTTGTGCCAAATAGTTATTCCAAGATGTGAATGAAAAGGGTAAGTTCTTGAAGGAAATCGAAAGTACAACTATAATGAACACAGAGAAGCAAGTGAAAGAGACTCATTACTGATATGGAGAAAAGGTTTAGTGGTCTGGATAGATCCAACCAGGCACAACATTCCCGTAAACCCAAGCCTAATCTAGAGCAAGACCTTATTGCTCTTAAATTCCAGCATCTATGAAGATGTCGAGAGGGTGAGGAAGATGCAGAAAGAAAAGTTTCAAACCAGCAGAGATTGGTGTAAGAGGTTTGAGGAAGGAAGCCATGTCCACAATGTAAGATGCAAGGTGACGCAGCAAGTGCTAACGGAGAAGCTGAGCAAGTCCTCCAGAAGATCTAGCTCTGGTAACTGATGAAGGTGCCCGCACTATGCAGCACATCTTCAATGTAGATGAAACAGCCTTCTGTCGAAAGAACTTACCGTCCAGGACTTTCATAGCTAGAGAGAAGTCAATGCCTGGCTTCAACGTGTCAAAGGACAGGCCGAGTCTCTTGTTAGGGGCTAATGCTGTTGATGACTTTAAGTTGAAGCCAATGTTCATTTAGCACTCTGAAAATCCTAAATCTCCTGTGCCTGGCCTCTCTAAGTGGAACAACAAGCCTGGATGACAGCACATCTAACAGAGATAACTGAACATTTTAAGCCTAAGCACTAAGAAAAAATATTACCACTCATTCACAATATGCCTAATCACTGAGAGCTCTAATGGAGAAGTACAGAGAGATTAATGTTGTTTTCATGTCTGCTGACACAACTTCCATTCTGCAGCCCATAAATCGGGGAATAATTTTGACTTTCAGGTTTGATTATCTAAGAAGTACATTTCATAAGGCCATAGCTGCCATAGCGATTCCTTGGATGGATCTAGGTAAAGTAAATTGAACACCTTGTGGGAAGAATTCGCCATTGTAGATTCCATGGGCTGGGCGTGGTGGTGCACACTTGTAACCCCAGTCCTTGGGAGGCTGAGACAGGAGGATCACAGGTTCATGGCCAGCCTCAGTTACTTAGTGAGGCCATCCGCAACTTAGTGAGACCCTGTTTCAAAATAAAGAATAAAAAATAGGGCTGGGGTGCATCTTGGAGGTAGAATGTCCCTGGGTTCAATCCCCAGTACTACAAAAAAAAAAAACATTTGTGATTCATGGGATGAGGTCAAAATATCAACAGTAACAGGAGTTGGGAGAAGCTGATTCCAACCCTACTGGATGACGTTGAGGGGTTCAAGACCTCAGTGGAGGAAGCAACTGCAGGTGTAGTAGAAAAAGCAAGGGAACTAGAATTAGAAGTGGAGCCTGAAGATGTGACCAAATTGCTGAAATATTATGATAAAACTTTAATGGGTGAGGAGTTGCTTCTTCTGGATGAGCAAAGAAAGTGGTTTCTTGAGGTGAAATCTACTCCTGGTGAAAATACTATGAACATTGTTGAAATGACAACAAAAGATTTAGAATATTACATGGACTTAGCTGATGAAGCAATGCAGTTTGAGAGGACTGACTCCAATATTTATTTATTTATTCATTTATTTATTTATTTGCAGTACTGGGGATTTAACCCAGGGACATTATACCTCTGAGCTACACCCCCAGCCCTATTTTTTATTCTTTATTTTGAAACAGGGTTTCGCTAAGTTGCAGAGGGCTTCACTAAGTAGGTGAGGCTGGCTGCAAACCCTGATCCTCCGGTCTCAGCCTCCCAAGTACTGGGATTACAAGCGTGCACCACCACACCTGGCTTCCAATTTTGAAAGAAGTCGTACTGTGGGTAAAATCTATCAAACAACATCACATGCTTGATAGAGAAATTTTTCATGAAAGAAAGAGTCCATCGATGCAGCAAAGTTCATTGTTGTCTCATTTTAACCCATCAAGTCCCAAGTTTTCAGTTCTGCAAATACTTCCATGAAATTGATACAGGTGTATTCAAATAGGTTAGAAATAATAACCCAAAGCACATATACTGTTATAATAATTAATATTGATATTATTGTATTATACTATATTGATATCATTATTTTATAATTATATTGTGTATTATATAACTATACTATATAGTATATTTAAATTTTTATAGGTGTTCCACATCTGGGACAATGGGACAAAATGGGAAATTGCCACTGTCAGTCAACCCAACCTTTGACAACCTGATCAGTCAGCAACTATCAACATCAAGGTAAGAAACCTCCACCAGCAAGAAGATTACAACTCACTGAAGACTCAGATGATCATTAGAATTTTTAGCAGTAAAGTGTTTTTTAATTAAGCTGTGTATTTTTTAGACATAATACTGTTACATATGTAATAGACTACAGTATTGTATAAACATAACCTTTATATGCACTGAGAAACCAAAAATTCATGTGACTTACTTTATTGTAATATTAACTTTATTATAGGTATGCTTATGTAACATTATACATGTGTACATATAGGTATGGATAGATGATATATGTATGTATTATATATAAGGCATGATATATATGTATATATAATTTTTTAAGTCTCTTAAAATCTAAAATAAAACAAAAATATTCCCTCTCACTTGTAGGAAGAAATGGATAAAGTATAAATACTTAATTTCTGGAGTTGAGTGCTAATCAACATTTGCTACACTAAGGTTATTCAGCAAATGGTGTTGACCAGTGCGGCTCTTAGAGCCTTGAGAGTGCACTCTTAAGCACCAATTGCTACTTCACCTACAGAACATCTTTTACAAATTTAATAGAGTCATACTATATGAATGAAGGTTGTCGAGCCTTCAGAGAAAAACATTTTGCTTTCTTAATGGGGGGATTTTGTTAAACTTCAAGACTCTGCTTCAATTAATTTCAATATAGTGATCTAGTATCACTGTATGGAAATGCATCATATACTTGAAATATATATTAAATACAATAATGCCATCAACCAACATTGCTCAAAAGAAGGCATCTTTTTTTTTCTTTTGCTATCTGCCATTTAATTTCATTATGATTTCTAAAAACTCTCTGGTAGTGTACAGCTGCTCCACTGTTAATAGCTTTGAAATAGAAATGTGTTACTTTGCTTAGCGAGAGACATCTGCATACTGTAGCAAAACAAAATCATTTGATGTGATTAATACAGGGAGATGGTTATTGGTATTTTTAATGCATATTGTTTAAACTCAAATATGTTTGCCTTCCAGCCATTTTTAGATATGTTATTCTGATCTATGATTTAAATCTGTGATGCTTTTAGGATCTACATTAAAAAACGAATGTTTGCCAGCCCATCCAACACCTCCTGCTGCTAGTTGGCTGGGGTTTTTTGAATGTCACAAGCGGAGCTTTTAATATGGTACCCGAGGGGCTCTTTATCCAGGATGATGTAAATAACTGCTCCCAACATTTGGTCCTTCCACCATCTTTGATCATGTCATCTTGAAATTTGCCCTTGCAACGAGTAAGAGTTTTTACTTTCACATTAGAAGAGCTCATACTATATTTGAAAATGTCAAAGTATATAAACCCTAGGAGGGCAATAGGACAGGTTCAAAAGTTTGCAGATAGATGTATTATTACAGGCTTAGAAATTACAATGAGAGAGTGCACACATGCCTTCTCTCTTGCAAATCTCTTGCTACATCATAAATCTTTCTATGTCTGTGCTCCTTTTCTCTAGCCATTTCACAAGTGGTCAGTCTTGGGTCTCAGATTTACACACAGAGCCCTAGCACTGACCTCATTGGAGGGCACAATTTATGCAATGACTGAGTATGGAATGTGATCCAGCTCTTCTTAAGCTTATGGTCCATGTGATATCAGTGTCTAAAGGGTCCTTGGATTACACCTACTTCCCTCTTTTTGCAGATAAAGATAAGAACTTGCATGGAGACATTTACTTGAGGATTACACATTAAAGAAAATGTCCTCTTTCTACTACTTGTCTTGATCTGTTTTGTGATGTTATTACAGAATGTCTAAGATTGGTTATTATACAATGAGCAGAAATTTATTTGGCTATGGTCCCAGAGGCTGGGAGCTCAGATTGAGGGGCTACATCTGGTAAGGACCATTTCATGCTGCATCATCCTACAGCAGAAGGCATCAGATGGGAAAGAGAGACAGAGAAAGAGGGGCCAGACTTACCCTTTTATAAGGAACCCACTCTCGGGATAAGGGCATTAATCCATTCTTGGGGCATAGCTCTCATAACCTACTCACCTGTTAAAGGTCCCACCTCTCACTGTTGTTGCAGTGAGGATTAAGTTTCTGACACATGAACTTTGGGGAACATATTCAAATCATGCTCATCTGGAACATGTGCTCCTGTAATCTTTTTAAGAAGGTACATCCTATACTCCTACCATAACCTAGAATCTAAGAAGCATTGACTCCTGAGACCTTAAGCCCTCCAGAGTTTACATGAAAGAAATGCCGCTTTTCCTGCTCATGGTTGTTTCTGGAGCCATAAGGGGGCCTGTTGGAGATACGTAGCCAAGCTAGGTGACCCAGAAGATCTTCCCTGCCCCAGAAAGCAGGCCAAGTTTCACATAGACAAGTAATATGTTCACATGAAATGCTCATCAATCTCTACTCAACTTAATCATTAGTATTCCTGAATTTGGTATATGTTAAAAAGGGCTCCTCAAGCCAGTGAGGAAAAGATGGACTATTTGATAAATGGTATTAGGACAAAAGGGTAGGCACCTGAAAAAAAATAAAATTGGACCTTTTTTCTGCATGTGTGGTACTAGGGATTGAACCCAGGGGCATTCTACCTGCAAACTACACCCCCAAGCCCTAAGTTATTTTTTATTTTAAAACAGAGTCTCACTAAGTTGTTGAGGGCCTCACTAAGTTGCTGAGGCTGGCTGCGAACCTGTGATCCTCTTGTCTCAGCCTCCCAAGTACTGGGATTACAGGCATGCACCACCATGCCCGGCTCAAAATTGAATCTTAACCTCTCATCTTACATGATGATGAATTCTGAATGATCAAAAGTTTATATAGAAATAAAAGCATAAAAGTCCTATAAGAACCTGATATAATTTTAATCCTTGGAATGGAAATATTTTTAAAAACTGATTCAAAATTTAGGATTCATTGAAGAAAATGTTAAGAAACCTGAATACATAGAAATAAAAGCTTCTACATCACACACACACACACACACACACACACACACCACACCCATAAGCAGAGTCAAAAACAGAAAAACCCACAACCTAGAAAAAAATATTTGCAACTCATATATAAACACAGGGCTTATCTCCCTGATAAAAAAAGTTCCCATAAATAGAGAAATAAGAACTCAACAAGGTAATAGAAAAAAACTGGGCAAAATATTTAAACACATAATTCACACAAAATGAAATCTGACAGGCTCTTAAACATTTGGAAAGATGCTCAACCTCACTCATAATAAAATATATGCAAATTAGAACTATATCGAGATACCATTTTTCTCCTATCAGGTTGGCGAAAATCCAAAAGTCTGATAATACACTCCATCAGAAAGACTATAGGAAACAGGCCCTTTTATACGTTGCTTGTGGGAGTATATGTTAGTATAACCCCATATGGAGAGCAATTTAGCAAAATCCATCAAAATTACAAATGCATGTATCTTTCACCACAGCAATTTCACTTTTGGAACTTTACATTACAAATGCACTTGCAAATGAATGAAAGGGCATATGTTTAAGGCATTCATCACAGTATTGTTTGCAAGAACAAAAAAAGGTTGAAATAACCTGAATTGTTAAATTCAGTAAATTGCTAAAATGAACAGGTTAAGCAAATTATGATACATCTATGCAACAGAATACTACAAAATTAAGAAATAAAAGAGTGAGCTGACTCTAGAGCAATGTGGAAAGATGCTCAAAATGCAGAACAGTATGTAAAGTAAGCTACCTTTTACATAAAAAGAAGGAAATAACATGAATTTATATTTATTATATGCTTAAAGAAACTGGAGGAATTTATAAAAAATTAAATACAGTGATTACTAGTAAGAGTTGGGCATGGGAACTGGAGGTGAGAGGTATAGGATTAGCAAGATTTCTCACTGTTTATGCTGATAGATATCTTTAGAACCATGCAAATATATTATCTTTTCAAACATTATATTTTTGAATATAAAAGAAAAATAAAGAGTTTTATGTTTAACTATAAGGAGGCTAACAGGTCTATCTTATCATGAAGATTAAAACTCCAGAGTAGTATGTGGCTGCCCAGAATCTTAATTCACTCATTTGTTTTTCTTTCCTTCATTCATTCAACAAATATTTATTTACAGTTTTCTGAATAATATAGGTGCTGTACTAAGCTCTGGGGATATATGGAGAATAGGGCCAACTAAATCTTTGCCTCACAGAATCTACATCCTAGTCCAAAGTCTTTTCTGTTTGGAATCTGGGGTCTCCAATTGGCAGGCAAGTACTCTAGGACTGGTACTAACAAGTTTCACTGCATTACAATAGCAGCGAGAGCACGTTAAATCTCCATTAGTATAGAGTTCAAAAATTCAATATCCTTGATTTTTATGAGCAAACAAGATGTGTACAGGCTGGAGGCACTTTTGGTTTATCTCAATGGCACCTCTATGTAGAATTCCACAATATATTTTATTGTGTATAATTTGAATATAATTTGAAACTCTATTCCAAATATGGCCCTTGCTCATACTTATCCAGGATTGTAATAACTTCCTGTGATTTATATTGATGCCTTTTCATTAATGCTCTAAAATTATATAGCGTATCACTACTTTTTTTTCCTTGAGTTTTATTAGTTTGCATTCCATTATGATGAATTTTTCAACTTAAATATCTATTCCTTGGTGTTCAAGCCAATACCTGGCATAGCATTCCCTTCCTTCTCTGTTCTCCTAACCCATTTCAGGAAGGTGAGAGCTGATGATCAAGCTGTATCAGCTCAATGTTTGTGCATGAATGCCTGAATATCGATCTCCACATCAGCATATTTCAGGCCAGAGACCATTTGACTAATAAACAAAGTGGTGCTTTCCCCTGAAAGAACTTTCTGCAATAATTGAAGTGTCTTATAGTTGTGCTGTCCAATATGGCAGCTGCAAACCACTTGCAGCTATTGAACACTTCAAATGTGGCCAGAGCAACTGTGGAATTGCATTTTTAATTTAATGTTATTTAAATTAATTTAAATTTTAAAAGTTGGCAGGAGGTGGACAATATGCAAAAGTGAGGTATGTGGCTCTAAAGACAGTAGCCTGCCATCCAAATAGCAGTATCCAAGAGAGAGAAAGTCACAGTTGGAATCTCTGAGCCTTGGGTATTCCAATCAGATAGTGATGGCTTCTTGCTTTGTGAGGGGTAATCCACATAGAGTAGAGATGGTTTCCAGCTAGTTGCCAAAATAAGACAGAGTACAATACATTCCTCCCATATTCTATCTTAAAAAGAAATTCAGTAAGAATTAAGAAGGTTTAATTAAGGCTGAGACAGGAGGATCGCAGGTTTAAGATCAGTCTCAGCAACTTAGTGAGACCCTTTTAAAATAAAAAGGGTTGGAGGTGTAGCTTGGAGGTAGAATGCCCCTGGGTTCAACCCCCAGCATGAGAAGAAAGAGGAGGAGGAAGAGGAGGAGGA
>PVJS01032984.1:0-22441 GCA_004027185.1 Glis glis | reverse complement strand
TCTCTCTCTCTCTCTCTCTCTACCTAGTGAGGCCCTCTGCAACTTCGTGAGACCCGGTTTCAAAATAAACTATAAAAAAATAGGGCCAGGGGTGTAGCGCAGAGGTAGAATGCCCCTGGGTTCAATCCCCGGTACCGCAAAAAACAAAACAAAACAAAATGTAGTTTATTGTCTGGTGAAGGCAAAAGTGTGAGTGGATGGTTAAAATAGGGTTGTGCCAGACCTAGGTTGTGTGTATAGACACACACACACACTTATTTGTGCCAGGCCTAGATTTTTAACAGTAAACCAGGAGATTTTACCTGTAATTATTGTGTTTGGATTCTGTGACTTCCTATTAATTTCTGAGTAATAAGTGTTTCAGAGAAAAAGGACAAGCATGATTAGTTTGCTTGTGCATCACAAAGCCCGATCTCACATATTATAGCTGAATGTGGTTGTCACTACTGAGTTCCTCTGATCTGTGGTGTTTCAAGATGGAGTCTAGAGTCGGCTGTAATGTTGCTTCTTCCTGGCAGTAACCTCTCTACCTTCTGAAAACGTGTTCCTTGGAGGGTTAGAACCGCACTTCTTTGCCTTGGTAACCTCCACTTCTCGGTGATTTTCCCCCAGGTGCTGGTGGTTGGGTGCGGCAACTCCGAGCTGAGCGAGCAGCTGTACGACGTGGGCTATCAGGACATAGTGAACATCGACATCAGCGAGGTCGTCATCAAGCAAATGAAGGAGCGCAGTGCCAGCCGGCGGCCCCAGATGACCTTCTTGCAGATGGACATGACGCAGCTGGAGTTCCCCGACGCCTCGTTTCAGGTGGTGCTGGACAAGGGCACCCTGGACGCTGTCCTGACCGATGAGCAGGAGGAGACCCTGCAGCAGGTGGACAGGATGCTGGCCGAGGTCGGCCGTGTCCTGCAGGTGGGCGGTCGCTACCTCTGCATCTCCCTGGCTCAGGCTCACGTCCTGAAGAAAGCAGTAGGTCACTTCTCTCGGGAGGGGTGGATGGTGAGGGTGCACCACGTGGCCACCAGCCAGGACCAGGTGTTGGAAGCAGAGCCTCGGTTCTCCCTGCCTGTCTTTGCCTTCGTCATGACCAAGTTCAGGCCAGTCCCGGGCTCTGCCGTGCAGATCTTTGAGCTGTGCGCTCAGGAGCAGGCCAAGCCCATGCGGCTGGCGAGTGCAGAGCTGCTGGCCGAGGCGGTGCGGGAGCGGCAGCAGTATGCCTGGCTGTGTGGCCAGCTGCGCCGCAAGGCCGGGCTGGGGAGTGTGTCCCTGGACCTGTGCAGTGGGGACACGGGGGAGCCACGCTACACCCTCCACGTGGTGGACAGCCCCACCGTGAAACCATCGCGGGACAATCATTTTGCCATTTTCATCAGTGAGTTGGGATCGCTCCCTCTCTTCCCTGGAGGGCTGGGCTGGGGCTTCGGCGGACGCGCGGGTCTTGGCTGTTTCTTATCTTCAGAGGGTGGCATTTCCAGAGGCTTAGACCAGCGAAGGCCTGATGGAGGGGGAGTGACAGCTCTCTAGAAACTGCTTCCCTTTGAGGGTTACTCTTTCTTATCTTTCCTTGCAAAGGCCTGATAAAATGTGAGACTGGAATTGGCAGGGAAGGGAGAGTGGAGATGGTTTAGGCAGGTCGCACGTTGCACAGAGACGTCAGCTACTGTAGCGTGTAGTAAAAGAAGCGACACCGGACTAGCTGGCCCCAGACCTGGGTTCTAGTCCCGGAGCTTTGTGACCTGTGAGCTGCCGGGCCTGGGGAGTCACTCTGCTTCTCTGCAGAATCCAGGAGGCAGCGGCGAGGAAGGGAGCCCTGGCACCAGACTGTGCAGGATCCTGGGCTCGTCACTTCCTGGTGATGTGCCATTGGACGAGTGACTGTTCTTTCTGAGCCTCAGTTTCCTTATCAATAGAATGCGGTTGTAATTCTCTTGTGTCGTTGTGAGTAGTGTAGAAGCACTTAGCTGCCTGGCAGGTGATAAGCACTTTTAAAGTGACAGCTGTTATTATTGAAAGGAGTAAAGGATTCCACACTTACCTTCGTGGGGTCAGGAGGTAGTATGAGGAAACGCTTCCAAACATAGAAACTTCTAGGCCAATGCAAGGTGTTACGTGCAGTCGTGCTGGTACATTGTTTGCTGACCACTGAGCCATTTTCCCCAGGTTTCCCATAATCCTCACTGTTGCCTGTAGGAGTGACTAGTGTGGTGGGTATGAGCCTGGAGCCCGGTGAGGCTGCCTGGGCTTGACCCCAGCTTTGCCAGTTACCAGCGTGTACACCTGGGCAAATAGTGTGACTTCTGTGCCTCGATTTCCTCGTTTGTAAAGAGGAGAATAATGCTGCGACCTGCATCTTGGGCTGTGGCGAGTTTTCCCGTCGTTTCTGTTTGGGAGCTGCCTGGCGTCGTGCTTGGCGTGCAGTGAGCGTTGGCGGTTGGCTCTTCCTCCTGCACCAGGTGCTTGTCTCCCTCCCTTTAAGACGCCCACGCGCTTACTCTCCATCGGTCCTGCGTCATATCTGATGGTTGCTTTGCTCTGGGTCCTGCATGAGGGAGTTGATAGCCCTCAGAGGTCACAGTCAGGAAGGACACGGGTCCTCGCAGGGGCTGGCTCTCTGCCATGTGGACCACAACATTGGTTGTGGGGGCTTGAACACTTTTCCCAGGACTCTGTGTAACCAAGTCCTTCTTTCCAGTCCCCCAGGGCCGGGAGACCGAGTGGCTCTTTGGCATGGAGGAGGGCCGGAAGCAGCTGGCAACCAGCGCGGGCTTCAGGAGGCTGGTCACGGTGTCTCTTCATCGAGGCCAGCAGTACGATGGCATGGACAGCATTCAGGCCGAGCTGTCGGCCAGAGTCATGGAGCTGGCCCCCTCCGGGATGCCCACCCAGCAGCAGGTACCAAAGCTTTGGCAGCAGCTGCCTGGTCTCTGGAGCTGTACTGGCAGCCAGGAAGGCAGAGGTGCTTTTGAAGGAGTTAGGACTAGAGGATGTGACCCTCGTCTGATCCTTGGAGGGTTGTTAGGTAAGAGTTAGATGGGCAGAAAAACACTTTCCCTCGCCCTGGCAGAGAGGAAGGTGAGCAGTGGCCCTTATTTAAGGACTGTGAGCTGGGCGCAGTGGCACATACCTGGAATCCCAGTGGCTCGTGAGGCTGAGGCAGGAGGATCGCAAGTTTGAGGCCAGCCTTGGCAACTTAGCAAGAACCTGTTTCCATTAAAAAAAGAGCTGCGGATGTAGCTCAGTGGTAGAGCACCCTGGGTTCGGTCCCCTGTACCGCACACACAAAGGAAGAGTCTCGAAGGAATCGCCCACGGGGTGCAGGCTCCTGCTGGGCGCTCTCCCGCCCCACTTCTGAAAAGGACTTCCTTGGCCATATTGTTTCTCAAAACTGTTATCTGAAGGTGCAACAGGAAGGGGCCAAACAGCCCAGCACAGTTTTCAGGATATTAGCATTGCTGGCATGGTGTTTTGCTGGGAAGGAAACAGTGTTTTGGCAAGATGGCCATGTGGTGTTATCAGTTGACATCTCTGTCTTGTGCTATTCTGGTCACCATGAGTAATTGATGAGTGAACTTATTATAAGAACTTTATTCTTTGTGTGCGTGCTGGGGATTGAACTCAGGGGTGTTCTACCTCTGAGAGACACCCCCAGGCCCCCTTTTTTTGTGGTACTGGGGATTGAACCCAGGGGCATTCTACCTCAGACTGGCTTCGAGCCTGTGATCCTTCTGTCTCAACCTCCCAAGTACTGGGATTGCAGGCTTGCGCCACGGTGCTTAGCAAGAGCTTTATTTTTGATGGGTGGGAAAGCCAAGGTGCCTGGAGGCTTGGTACAATAGTAACAGATCTAAAAAGCCAAATCCCAGGCCCTGGGTCCCCGCCTGGGGTCCTGCCTGCTACGCTGATGCTGACGGTATTGCAGATGTGCGTTCGATTCTTCCTGGCAGGACTTCCTGGTTGGTATTCGACAGAAAGATTTACTTCAGGGAGGCCCAGCGGTCCAGTCAGGCCCTTCCCTCCCCATGGCTGGAGTCTGCAAGGGCAGGAGTTCCTGGGGATTATTAAGTACTCAGACAGTTCTTTCAGAAGAAATAGATGAAAAGGTGGTGGGGGGGAGTTTAGGAGGAAAATGTATTTTCTCCTAAGGTTTAGAAAAATGGTGAGAATAACGGGGGAGGGAGACATTTCTCTGCATTTCAGAGTGCGGGTTTCCTCTTGGATTTAGTTATCTTTACCCCGTCCTTGCTCCTTCTCATAGTCAGAGCCTCTCCTGAGGGCTCCCTCGGGCCTTCGCTACCCGGGACCATGGAGAGTTCTTTCGGGGTCACTGATGAGGAGTTTTTCTTGGAAAGAAGCAGCTGCTTCTCACTAGGGGTTTAGGGACCTTTGTTTTTTCAGTGGATTTTCAAAAGGTGAATTAACCCTTTCGAGGTCAGAGGCCCCCAAAAGCGCTCTACCTGAGCGGCAGAGCGCGAGTCGCTGCTGTGTGGACCCTCCACGTGGGATTCTACACGTTCGCGCGAGGGGGGAGGGGGATTCTGATTTCTCGCGTGTTTTCACCACGTCCCTGCCTGTGCCTCCAGGTGCCCTTCCTGTCTGTGGGTGGGGACATCGGGGTCCGCACTGTTCAGCACCGAGACTGCAGCCCGCTGAGCGGCGACTACGTCATTGAGGACGTGCAAGGGGACGACAGGCGATACTTTCGGCGGCTCATCTTCCTCAGCAGCAGGAACGTGGTGCAGTCGGAAGCCAGGCTGCTGAAGGACCCGTCTCAGCGAGGTGAGGCGCCGTGGGCACGGCGGTGGCACCCCCTGGGCATGGCGTGGCTCTCACTTTAGGTGGGCTGAGATGTGGGACAGACCTGGGTACCTGTGACCAGCGGCACGTGGCTCTGTGGGCTGTGCCATCTGGATGTGGGGTGGATCGATCAGAATAGAGGCGTGGGTTCTGTTGGGCAGTGATGAGGAGCAGCGGTGACCACGCCGATCGATGCCTTGGGTTTCAAGGGCACCCGTGTACAGGGCTGCATGGCTGTCTCTGTTATCGCAGTGGGCCTCCTGAGGTGAGCCAGAAACATGGAGGGCGCAGGTGAGCCCTCTGTAGTGTGACCCGTCACCTGCCGCGGAGGGTGTAGAGTGGGCGGGTGCCTTAGAAGCCGTGCAGTCCTGCACTGCTCAGTAGAACCGTGTGTGACGACGCTTCCAGTGTGGTGCCACGAGCCCTCACGTGGCTGCCGAGCACGTGGAGCGGCTGGAGAGACTGAGGAACTGGATTTTAATTAATTAAGTTTAAGTTGAGACGGCCGCAGGTGGGAATGGCCACAGTGCGGGACAGTGCGCTGTGGAGGGGAGATCCCAGACGCGCCTCACGAGCTCGCTGGTGCGGGAGCGCTGCCCTGCTTCACCTGTGTCTCACCAGCTCCGTGTGTTCGTCTTGTCACGGTCAATTTAAAAATCCAGCGTGTAGAGGTGAAAATCCATGCACCTGTCCTCCCTGCCCGTTAGTCACAGAGACTCCAGGACAGAATCGGAAAATCCGATTCCTGGTTGTCTTGGTTGTGTGTGTGTGTGTGTGTGTGTGTGTGTGTGTGTGTGGTACTGGGGATTGAACCCAGGGGCATTCAACCTTTGAGCTTCACCCCAGCTCTATTTTAGTTTTATTTTCAAATGGTTTTGCTAGGTTACTGTGAGTCTCAGTAAGTTGCTGAGGCTGGTCTTGAATCTGTGATCCTCCTGTCTCAGCCTCTCAAGTACTGGGATTATAGGTATGCACCACCATGCCCGGCTACCCCTAGCCCTTTTAATTCTTTTTGTTTGGAAACAGGGTTTCACTAGGTTGCTGAGGCTGTCCTCGAACCTGCAATCCTGTCTCAGCCTCCCCAGTACCGGGATTGCAGGCGTGTGCCACCAGGCCCGGCTCCAGTTGTCCTCCCTGCAAGGCCGTCTGGAGAGGGTGGAGACAGCAGTCCAAGTCTGTTGAGCCCAGGAACATTCTATTTTCAAGCTGCACCCCTGGCCCTATTTTATTTTTTATTTGGAAACAAGGTCTCACTTTGTTGCTGCCAGCCTCACTAAGTTACTGAGGCTGGCTTTGAACCTGCGATCCTCCTGTCTCAGCCTCTCAAGTACTGGGATCATAGTCTTGCACCACCACGCCTGGCCGCAGTCAAACCCTTGGGGTTGTGGTTCAAGCACTCTGGGTGGTTTTCAGGGGACCCTGGCCAAGCGCACCGCGTGTGCTGGGCTCCTGCCCTCCCGCCTGGTCCCTCTGGCTGCTGGCGGGTTCGTTTCATCACTTGAGCCTCAGCACAGTTGCCTGAAGGAGCGTTTTCCTCCAGTTTGGTTCCAGGCGTTCTCGTCACTGTCAGCTTCTTTGCCTTCTTGGCAGCACCGCTTCCCAGGGGAGGTGCGGTCCCCATCCCTAAGGGCCGGGGCGCACGCAGGAGAGCCTGCTCAGAGGCAGAGGTTCGGCATCCCTGCAGTCCCTCCGACACAGACCTCCTGTGGGCACACTAGCGAGCCAGCAGAGCCGGGAGGGGAAGGCCTTCTCCAGGGCCTCTCTCCATGATTTGTTCTGTCAACAGGGTGGTGCGTGGTGCTGTCTGTGAAGCCTGGGAGAAAGCGAGGTGCCGAGACAGGCAGCTGGGGTACATATTGTCTGCGCTACCTGCGAATTCTGTGTCTGTTTCCTTCACACTTCCTGTGCTGAGAATTGGAAATAAAAGGCTGGTGGAAGAGCTGAAGGAGTAAGAATGTTGGCTCAGTAGTTAGCACAGGGGAGGTAATTAGCAACACATCTTTCCTAAAAGAATTTACGAAGTCGTGTGTGGTGGTGCACACCTGTAATCCCAGTACTTGGGAAGCTGAGACAGGAGGATCGCAGGTTCACGGCCAGCCTCAGCTACTTAGTGAGGCCCTCCGCAACTTAGTGAGATCCTGTTTCAAAATAAAGAATAAAAAATAGGGCTGGGGGAGTAGCTCAGAGGTAGAATGCCCCTGGGTTCCATCCCCAGTACCCCCCCCCAAATGAATGAATGAATGAATGAATGAATTTATGAGTGACCTTGTATTTCCCAGGGGGAGGGTGCTCGGTCTCCTCAGTTGAGTTTTCCTGGATTTTCGAGTGTGCTCCCTTTTCTGACTCCATGGGTATCCAGCGGTGTGCACTGAATTTTAAAACAACCTTCTTGAGCCAAAAGAGATACTCTGATTTGCGGTATTTCAATTCCCATGATAGAAATAATCCACCCATGGCAAATTTCAAACTATCACTACCATGTCAACCAGTTTGCAGAATTTTTGTATATTTAACCATTGGCTCTCAGCTGGGTGTGACAGCATGCCTGTAATTCCAGTACTCGGAAGGATGAGACAGGAGGATTGTGGGTTCAGGGCCAGCCTCAGCTACTTAGTGAGGCCCTCTTCAACTTAGTGAGACCCTGTTTCAAGATAAAAAATAAAATAGGGCTGGGGTGTAGCTCAGAGGTAGAATGTCCCTGGGTTCCATCCCCAGCACCACAAAAACACAATTGACCCTCAAGTCTGTTCAGGCCAGCGGCAGCCGTATCCCTGGCTTTCCAAAGACTAGTGTAAGAGGCAGAGGACTTCATTAGTCTGAATCTCCCATTAGCCCAGAAGAAACGGAAAAAGGACAAGAAGAAGCAGCGGCCTGCTGACGCTTGCGAGGACCTCCCTCCAGCCCCGGCGCAGTGCATCGACAAGAGTTACCTGTGCTGTGAACACCACAAAGCCATGATCGCCGGCCTGGCCCTGCTGGGAAAGCCCGAGCTGCTCCTAGGTGAGAGGTGCCGTAAGACGCGGGAGTCGGCGAGTGGCCCGTGGCCTCAGAGCCGCGCTTACAGCCTGACAGATGCGCGTGTTTGTGTCTTTCTTTACCCCAGCTACCTTCTAAGTTAATGGGCACCTCGGATACTTTTTCCTAAAGCTCAACTTGCAATGTTGAAATGGCTGCATGCATTGGTATCTAAGTTTTGTTTTCTTCTGTTTATTTTTTTAATTAGTAAAGTGTATTCAATGAGATATGTGCACAGAATTTAAGTTGTTTAGCTTGATGAACTTTTATGTATGTGCCCGTTAGCTAGATGGTACGTTTACAAGTCTGTCTCCAGTGCCTTTGGATAATGTGTGGTTTTCAGTAGTGCATTATTTGAGTACAAGATAAAATTCTACCTTGAACTTCTCCTTAAAATCCTTACTAAGCCGGACGTGGTGGTGCACGCTTGTAATCCCAGTACTTGGGAGGTTGAGACCGGAGGATCCGGATTCACAGCCAGCCTCAGCTACTTAGTGAGGCCCTCCGCAACTTAGTGAGACCCTGCTTCAAAATAATAAAAAAAAATAGGGCTGGGGGTGTAGCTCGGAGGTAGAACGCCCCTGGGTTCAGTCCCCAGTACCGCAAAAAAAAAAAAAAAAATCCTTACTATAGTTAGTGCGGCCACGGCCTTACCACTGGTAACAGGTTTGGATCTTACCCCACGGTAGCAGATACATTGACATTTCTCTCAACGTGCACAGCCATCTTTGCCGAAGTCCCTGCCTTGCCGGAACACATGCGCTTTTGGCCTTTCTTGGTGTTGTGTGTCCCTCGACTCTTAGTTCTTAGATTTAATCCCAGGGTCTCCTTTTAGTGAACCTCTTGTTCCTTGTCTTCCTTCAGTCCTGTGGTTGCTGGGGCCTCTCTGTGCTTAGAGCTGGAGTTTGGGCCTTGTTTTCTGTGATTTATGGAACTTGGACGGCTTGTCCTGCTTGGTCGGGGCTCAGAGGTGGCAGTTAGGGCTTTCTGAGTCAAGCGCCAGGCCAGGGGCATTGTACCTATAATGGAAGCCGGGCGTGGTGGCGCACGCCTGTCATCCCAGTACTTGGGAGGCTGAGACAGAAGGATCACAGATTCCAGGACAGCCTCAGCAAGTAGTGAGGCTCTCAGCAACCTAGTGAGACCCTGTTTCAAAATAAAAATAAAATAGGGCTGGGGTGTAGCTCAGTGGTAGAATGCTTCTGGGTTCAATCCCCAGTACCACACACACCAAAAAAAAAGAAAGAAAAAGAGAAAAGATTGGCCATTGTCCCTCCATTTCCCGGGATAAGGGTTGTATCTAATAACTCTTCTGGGACTCTCGCTACTGTGTCAGCTGAGTGCTTGGGATCTCCAAGGGTCTGTAATAATAACAGCGCGTGCTTCCTCTTCCGGATCTAGGTGGGGGACCATGGCTGAATGTCCATTGACTCCTGAATTCCTGGGCTGACACAGAGGGCCAGGTCTTGAAATCTTGCATCCCTGGTGGAGCCGACAGTCTGACTTCCTCTTGTCTCCAGGGAGCAGATGGCCACATGACGCTCTCCTCTCTTGTTACAGAGACCCCGCTGGCAGTGCTGGTGGTGGGCCTGGGCGGGGGCAGCCTGCCCCTCTTTGTCCACGATCATTTCCCGCAGTCCTGCGTTGACGCCGTGGAGCTCGACCCCTGCATGCTGCAAGTGGCCACCCAGTGGTTCGGCTTCTCCCAGAGTGAGCGGATGAGGGTGCACATCGCCGACGGCCTGGAGCACATTGCCCGCCTGGCGGGAGAAGGAGAAGGTGCGGCTGTGGGTGCGCGTGGAGGGGTCGGGGGAGATGCTTCTCCGCGCTCACCTGGAGATTCGTTCATTTGTTTGTGGATAGATTTATCCAGTAACATGAAGTGCAGCCATCCCCTTAGCTTGGTGCTGGGTGCCGGATAGCAGCACGGTAGACCATTCTGTTCTTAGGGCGTGAACAGACCAGTGGGCTCCCTCCTGACCCTGTCACTCTGCCACTTCCCCACATTCCAAGGACGCTGAAGTCTAATGGGAGAAGAAGGAGGGAGGAAAGATAAGGTCTCTATTGGGAGATGCTCCTTATAACCCCTCAGCTGGAGGCGAAGTTGAAAATAGAGCGAGCTGGCATCCATGTGCGTCCGTGGCTCTCGGCGCGGGACATTTGGCAATGTCTGCAAAGAGATTCTGGTTGTCACAAAACTAGATGTTGGCACTATTGGCGTCGAGTGGGTAGAGGCCAGAGATGCTACTAACATCCTGTGCTGCACAGGACAGCCACCGGTGACACTAAGATCCTGCGCTGCACAGGACAGCCACTGGCGACGCTAATATACTGTGCTGCTTGGGACAGCCACTGGTGACGCTAACATCCTGCGCTGCACAGGACAGCCACTGGCAACGCTAACATCCTGCGCTGCACAGGACAGCCACTGGTGACGCTAACATCCTGCGCTGCACAGGACAGCCACTGGCGACGCTAACATCCTGGGTTGCACAGAACAACCACTGGTGACACTAACATCCTGCGCTGCACAGGACAGCCACTGGTGACAGAGACTTATCTGGCCTAAACTGTCAGCAGCGCCGCGGTTGAGAAACACCGACGCGGATGTTGCTTAGTGGGCATTTGGAAGCCCTCCTGCTGCTGCTGGAGTTGATGGTCCATTTTGCTCATTGCTTTGTACCCTGGACTTGGGACAAAGGCATGTTCATTTTCTGTGAAGTCCTAGAGACTGCAGCTCCTGAGCGCCTGGTGACGGTGCTCTCTGGAGCCCCAGGCCCTCCGGGGGGAGGGTGGTTCAGTTCTGCTGGGGAGCACAGGCTGCTTTTCGTTGATCTGTTTGTTCAATAACAGATACTGTGGTTCTTTCTAGATTAGATTGTCTTCTAGAGCCAGGTGCACTGACACACACCTATGATCCCAGGACGTGGGAGGCTGAGACAGGAGGACCGCAAGTTCACAGCCAGCCTCAGCAACTTAGTGAGACTCTGTTTCAAAGTAAAAAGTAGAATAGGACTGGGGGTATAGCTCGGAGGTAGAATGTCCCCTGGGTTCAATCCCCAGTACCACCAAAAAAAAAAAAAAAAAAAAAATATATATATATATATATATATATACATATATATAATAGAGCTGGAGGTATAGCTTAGTGGTAGAATGCTGCTGGGTTCAATTCACAGATTTAAGAAAAAAAAGATGGTCTTCTAGGGAGGTTGGGCAAGCTGGGCAGGCTGGTTTGGGGTTGTCTGGCCGGCTGGCAGCTTTGATTTTGATTGCAAACAGGTTCCCTTGCTGGGGTCAGCCTGAGGGTTCAGGCCCAAGACAGCTGCCAACACTGAAGCATTCAGCATGTGCCAGGCACGCGGCGGGCCCTCCGCCCACGATGGCGCTGCTGCCGTGTCATCTACAGATTGGTTTTGACCAGTGCTCGTCCTCTTTTCGGTTTTGTAGTACTAGGGGTTGAACCCAGGGGCATTCTGCCTCTGAGCTATACCCCTAACCTCCCCCCCCCTTTTTTTTTTCTTTTTTAATTTTTGAAACGGTCTCTCTAGGTTGCTGAGAGTCTCGCTGCATTGCTGAGGCTGTCTTCAACCTGTGGTCCTCCTGTCTTAGCCTCCCAAGTGCTGGGATTACAGGCATGTGCCACCACGCCCGGCCTCCTCGTCCTCTAACCACTGCAACCTTTCACATTTTGCGGGGATGGGGTGGGGTGAGCTCAAGGCTGCAAATGTGGGCCGTTCTTTTCCTTGGACTTTGGTAAGCCAAAATATTTTTTTGCTAAGAAGCCAAAATCAGGGCTAGTGGGAAGCTCAGTGGTGGAGCACTTGACTAGCATGTGTGAAACCCTGGGTTTAATCTCTAATACTGCAAAAAAAAAAAGCCCAAAACAAACTAAGAAAACAAAATCAGACTGCGGCGAACAGTGATGGGCATGCAGTAGGCCTAAGTAAATGCTGAGTCGTTACCGAAGCGTCAGTAGCACAGTCGTGGAGTGTGCTGGGAACACGTCACAGCGTCGCCGCGGCGTCACCCTCGTAGGAGCCACTCCACACCTGGGGAAGGCACGGTCCCGGTCACCGTCAGTTCTCTGTCACTTGTTCAGCCACGTCGTGTCTCTGGAGCCAGCTCTCGCTCAAGGGACTAGAAGGACAGACTGATCACATTTCTGAACGGCCCTCCTGTGCGGGAACTTGTACTGCTTCTGCTCGCTGGGTCAGCCCGTAGGGCCAAGGCCGCAGCTCCGTGCAGGCCGCAGTTCTCAACTCTGAACTTGTAGAATCACCTGGGAGCTGAAGCGGCTCCCCATCTCCCTCCCACCTGCTTCCTGCGCCCAGGGCTTTGACTTAGCTGGTCAGGAGTGGAACCCACATTCTTTCAAGTATTTAGAAGCTTCCCACAGTGATGCTAATGTTCTGCCGGGGCTAAAACCCACTTGTACAGCTGTTCTCTTAACCAAGTGATATTCATGGTAGAGTGGCCCTCGGTAATGTGTATGCCTTTGGAAGGTAGTTTTATGTATTTTTATTTTTAAGAAATTTTTTGGCCGGGCGTGGTGGCACATGCTTGTAATCCCAGTACTTGGGAGGCTGAGACAGGAGGATCGCAGGTTTGCGGCCAGCCTCAGCTACTTAGTGAGGCCCTGTTTCAAAATAAAGAAAAATAGGGTGGGGGTGTAGCTCGGAGGTAGAATGCCCCTGGGTTCAATCCCCAGTACTGCAAAAAAAAAAAAAAAAAAAATTTTGCGGGAGGGTAACTGCCGTTCTCCCGGCCAGCAAAGACAAGGGCACGTCTGCTTCTCTCTCTCAGCACGGCCTCACTACGATGTCATCATGTTCGATGTCGACAGCAAGGACCCAACACTGGGGATGAGCTGCCCCCCGCCAGCGTTTGTGGACCAGCCTTTCCTGCAGAAGGTCAAGAGCATCCTGACTGAAGGAGGTACGCGGCGCCAGAGACGGGGCGGGGGCTTCAGAAAGTTACCTGTGCTAAACATGCACGTAAGGGCGTAGTTCCATCAGTTTCCCCAAGGCGAGTACACCCAGTTACCAACACCAAACACACTCCCAGCACCCCAGAAGGCCCCCTTACCCGCTCTCAGTAATGCACCCCCACCTCTGAAGGGTGACCACCATACCATACCAACCGTCTCCACAGCTCGCCTTCTCCACGCCTTGTTCTTGATGTAGTTGGAATCCTATGTAATGTGGGGGTGGGAGGGTGCTGGGGATCCATCCCAGAGGATTCGATTCTATACGCTCAGCCCTTTTTAAAATTTTTTTTTGTTTTGAAACAGGGTCTCACTAGGTTGCCGCAAGTCTCCGTAAGTTGCTGAGGCTGGTCTTGAACCTGCGATCCCCCTGTCTCAGCCTCTCAAATACTAGGATTTCAGGCCTGGGCCACCATGCCCAGCTTGTAACATGCTCTTAAGTGCCTGTCTCCTTTCACTCAACATGACCTTTGTGAGGGGCAGCCGTAGGACGTGTTTACACTGTTCATTTTTCTTGCTGCCGTGACTGTAGCACAGTTTGTTTATCCATCGCCGCTGCCGGCGTTGGCTTGTTTCTCTTCGGGGTATTATAACCAGTGCTGCCGTTAACGTTCCGGTGTCTGCAGTTTGATGGAACACGGTGTGGGTCTCGGCATACACAGAGCGTTGTGACTGCTGGTCACAGGTTTTGCTGCTCAGCGCTCACAGACCCTGCGCAGTGCTACCAAGTCATGTAGCGGGGACGCCGGCCACCACTGGACCCTCCCCGCACACCTGCACTCGGCGTTTAGTCTTCCCAGCTCCCCGTTTCCAGATGAGGAAACAGGTTCAGGGACTCGCCGAGGTGACGGTGCTCATGTTGGAGCGCCAGCCCAGGCCCTCGACGCTTGAGTGCTGGTGCTCTCAACCCCGTGTTCACAGCCCCTGGGTGTTCTGCTTCCGTGTAAGATCCTGGGTGAACTAGGTTGATTCGAACCTTAATTGCCAAAGGTCAGGGTAACCTTGGCCTTCTCATGGTTGATAAATGCTCTGTGACGCGTATGTCAAGAACAGAGCAAGCAGGCGTGGTGGCCACGCTTGTCATCCCAGTACTTGGGAGGCTGAGACCAGAGGATCCGGGTTCGCGGCCAGCCTCAGCTACTTAGTGAGGCCCTCCACAACTTAGCGAGACCCTGTTTAAAAATAAAGAATAAGCTGGGCATGGTGGCGCACACTTGTAATCCCAGTGCTTGGGAGGCGGAGACCAGAGGATCCGGGTTCACAGCCAGCCTCAGCTACTTAGTGAGGCCCTCTGCAACCTCGTGAGACCTGGTTTCAAAATAAAGTATAAAAAATAGGGCTGGGGGTGTAGCTCAGAGGTAATAACGCCCCTGGGTTCAATCCCCGGTACCTCAAAATAAAGAATAAAAAATAGGGCTGGGGGTGTAGCTTGGAGGTAAAATGCCCCTGGCTTCAATCCCCAGTACCACAAAAAAAAAAAAAAAAAAGAACAGCAGAACATCGTGCGGAGCTGGTAAGGCGCTCTTTCTTGGGGATGTTAGTTCTCTCTCAAAACAATTCTTTGGGAACTTGAGGCCCAGAGAATGGTACAGTGCTGTGTTGGCCGCACAGCAGCGGAGGCTGGAGTTTTCGTGGAGTCACAGGTCGCAGCTTCTCTTCCTGCCTTCCTCTGCTCGGCATCCTCTGCAAGCTCAGGGCGTGGCAGGTGTGCTTCCTGCGCGCACCAGCCCCCGGGACAGCAGTTGGCGACGTCCCGGGACAGGTCCCCTGGCCTGCGGTCCCGCTGACTCTCCCTCCCACCTGCAGGTGTGTTCATCCTCAACCTCGTGTGCCGTGACTCGGGGCTGAAGGACTCGGTGCTGGCCGGGCTCAAGGCGGTGTTCCCGCTCCTGTACGTCCGCAGGATCGAGGGAGAGGTGAACGAGATCCTGTTCTGCCAGCTGCGCCCCGAGCAGAAGCTGGCCACGGCGGAGCTCCTGGAGATGGCCGGGGCCCTGGAGCGGACCCTTCGGAAGCCGGGGAGGCGCTGGGACGACACGTACGTCCTGTCAGAGATGCTCAGGACTGTGCGGATCTTGTGACCGCGTGGCCTTGGACTCCTGGCCTGCAGAGAGTGAAGAACGATACGCACTACTTTTAAGCCTCGTTCTTTTCTTGGTTTCAGACACTCAGCCTCCAGCTTGGTGAGGTTGCCTGAAGATCTGGGAAAATAAAACCCTTGGTGTCCTGTCCTCACGGTATCTCTGCTCCTCTGTCTCCCACACTGTGTCCTTGAGCGGGATTCCTTGCGGCTCCTGGCGCACACTGCCTGCCGTAGGAGTCTGCGCCAAGCTCTGCAGGGTTGAAGACAATCCAATATGCCTGTCTGTCTGCTTACTGTTTGTGTTTGCTTTATCCCTCTCTTGGTTCTGTACGGATCATTTCTGTGCCAGAAGACTAAGTGGTAGTATCTCTAAAGATGGGCAGATTTGAGAGCATCCACTGTCTCCCTACAGGTGGAACTGTCATTAAATTGTCCCAATTTTTAGGAATCTGCTAGCCTGCACTTCTAACAGCTCTGCTTGACCACCCCGACCTTGGAGTCTAAGCCATTTTCCCCGTTCTCAGTGTGGGGGGGTTGTAGAGCTGGCCCCGTGCTCCCATGCTTGTGTGTGTCAGAGAACTCCCGGCCCACTGAAGGCCGCGCTGTTTGTTTATTTACGGTGTTTACTGATAGCTACGGGTCAGGCTCTGTGTGGAGGGCTGTGGTGGAAGTAGAGGTTTAAGAATAGTCAAAAAGTAATCTGGGCGTGGTGGTGCACACCTGCAATCCCAGTACTTGGGAGGCTGAGGCAGGAGGATCGATCGCAGGTTCTAGGCCAGCATTGGCACCTTATTAAGAGTCTGTTTCAAAATAAATAAATAAATAAATAAATAAATAAATAAAATTGGGCTGAGTTTTAGCCAAGGGGTAGAGCACCCCTACACTCAGTCTCCAGTACCAAAACCAAAACAAACCCCCAATAACTATGGATTAACAATAAAAGTTAACGTGTTCCAGGTACTTTTCTTAGTGCTTTGTATAGTCTGGTTTAATCTGAGAGAAAGGATAGTTAAATCGAAATTATATCTAAACCCAAATCTCACTTGAGCCAGAAGCATCGATCTTACCCATTTATTGAGACTGTTAAAGCAGTGGTTCTAATACTGGCTTGAATTTCATCTAAGTATCTCAGGGCTGACGTACTGAGCAGTGCCATGGAAGATAGACATCGTCGCCAAGCACCACCCACCTACCTTCCCACAGGTCCTCCCAACGGGCGCCTGGCTCCTGGGGGAGCACACCTCCGTGTCAGGTTGTCGTCCTCACAAAAGCGTCAGTCGAGGAGTGCCAGTGCAGAGCAGTGCTCACATCTTACCCGCTAGAAGTGCTTGGTGCTTTCTCTAGGGAAGGGTCTTCTGGAACCCTGTGAAGGGCACCCTCTTGTGATCCTGCACCCCAAGGCCTCGGCTCGCCAGGCCCTCCATTGCCGCCTCATTGGCAGGTCTTGGGGTGTCGGGGTGGGTTGTAGAGGCCTGGGTATGTCAGGACCTTGTCCGCTTTTCCGTGCTCCGGTCGCCCTTTGGTGCTTTGCAGAGTCTAGAGCGCATGGTCCAGTGGCACGGCCACACCCGGGGATGCCCAGGGGATTACAAGTCCCCAGTCATAATTTAGGAGGAGTGGTCCAGGGAATGAGGTGCGTTTACTGGTGTGGGGTGGGAAGAGGCCCCAGGGGATGATTTCTGTCTTAAATTTCGAAAGACTGAAATGGAGGAAGAGTGAAGTTGGCCATCTGTGCCCTGAAAGCCGGAGGAAGACCAGTGGGGGTCCATCAGTGCTGGGGTTTGGATCTGAAAGGTCCTTAAAGGTTGAAGGCTTGGTCTCCAGCCTGGGGTGCTGTTGGGGGGCGGGGTGACTTTAAGAGGTTGCAGAAAGCGAGGTCACTGGGGTGCGCCCTGGAAGGGGGTGTTGGAGCCCAGCCTCTTCCTCTCGCTCTGTGTCCCAGCTGGAGGTGAGCAGCTTCTACCACGCGCTCCACAGGCCCCGAAGCAGTGGGCCCACCGGCGGTGGACTGAGACCTCCGAAGCTCCAGGTCAGAAGAAACCTTTCCTCCTTATCAGCGGATCGATCTCAGGTATTTCTTACAGGGACAGAAGACTAAGGAGCAGTTTTGGACTTAATTTCCTAGAAAAAGGAAGCTGCCAGCAGAGGCCAGTGTGTTCACAGATGCAGGCCGTTCACTTAGGCTCTGCTGAGCACTCGGGCACTCGGGCGGGACCGAAGGGTTTTGCTTGCAGGGAGAGGGCCTCTGGCGTCTAGCCTATCTTCACACGTGCACCCGTGACCAGCAAAGGGGTTTTAGGAGAATTTAGCCCACATTAGGCAAGTGGACGCTGGAGGAGGACAAGGAGGGCTGTAAACTTAAACCCCTGAAGTGAGCCAGGTGTAAAGCAAAAGCGCCAGGGTGAGCCCTGAGCCAACCAGAAGGCCTCCCCACAAGGTAACAGCTCGCCGCACATGGAGGCTGAGACAGGAGGACCGCAGGTTCAAGGCCAGCCTCAGCCACTTAGCAACCTAGCAAGACTCTAGGTTGACTCTCAGCAACCTAGCAAGGCCCTGTTTCAAAATAAAAAATTACAAAGGGTTGGGGGTGTAGCTTGGAGGTAGAATACCCCTGGGTTCAGTCCCCAGTTCCACAAAACAAACAAATATACAACAACAACAGCAGCAGCAGCAGCAGCAGCAGCAGCTGTGAGCCTCACCCTGCAGGAATGCTGTCCAGGTGAGGCTAGGTCCTTAAGATGAGCCAGAAACGGCAAGCGGGTAGGGGTTAGAATACTGGCCAGTCAAAACACGTGTGCGAGCCGCATTCAACAGGTGGGCCAGAAAGCGTCATCTCCCCTCATAGAGGACAGCGCTCGGGACTACAGAATGCTCTAGAACCTGCCAGACAGGAGTGAGCGTAAAACAAGCCAGCTGATCGCTACAAGCCTAGAGGTTTGGAAAAGTCTCATCATGTGTTATGACTTCAATTTTCTATAATGGCGGCCGGGGGTGGGTGAGGGTGGGGTGTGGTCTGGATTTCTGGGAGTGCGATTTAACTTCCCAGGACTGTCGGGACAGAAGGAAAAAAAATTGTGACAAGTTGTGCAGCGATGTAAAATTGGTAGGCTGGCTTGGTTTTCCTCGGTCCTTGCCGAGCGTCGCTGGTGTGTGGTGGCTCAGCTTGCTAACCGGCCCGCTCTCTAGTCGGGAGACCAGTACTTTTCGTCCTCAGCTGCACACTGGAATCGCTTGCGATGGTGAAGCAGAATGCAGGGACCCGAAGCATGTCCCTGCCACGATCCTCGCAGCCCGGGAAGAGCCGCCTTCCGCGCAAAGGGCGATGGAGTGACACAGGGTTTGAGGAGCTCATCAGCTGAGTTGGAGGGAGTTACCCTCCATCACTGGGGTGGGCCGGGCGTGATCAGAGGCTGGTTCCACGACAGACCCCGTGCTTAAGTTGTGGAGAGGGCAGGGCAGGGCAGGGCAGGGCAGGCTCCTGCCTCTCCACCAGCCGGGAGACAGCAGGGCCGACTGGCCGAGCTCCGGGGCCGCGTGCACGTAGGCGCGAGGGCGGCAGAGGATGGGGGCCAGCACTCGCCCAGAGCCTTGTCAGACCTCGCTGGACCAGGAGGGAAGGCGCAGCCTCCCCAAGAACGGCGGGCCTCGCCGCTGGGTCCCTCCCTGGCCCAGGGCTGCGCTGGTGCCCAGCTCCCCAGCAGAGGGCGCCAGACATCGCATTTAGCAGAACGTCTTGGAGGCGCCGGTTCACAGGATTCCTCTGTGAAGACAGGCTCCACTTTGCCCCTTTCCTCGGGCGTCGCCTCAAACCCTCCCGCTCTGCTCTTCCTCCTCCACACGCTCTACCTTCCTGTGCGCGTGGACAGAACACTGTTTTCTCCAGGGGTGGATATCAGGCATTGTTTTATATCCCTGATATTTAGAAATAACAGCTGGAAGCCAGGTGTGGTGCCACATGCCTGTAATCCTAATACTTGGGAGGCTGAGATAGGAGGGTCACTGGTTCGAGGACAACCTCAGCAAGCTAGCGAGACCGTTTCAAAACAAAAATAAAAATAGGGCTGGGGATGTAACTTGGAGGTGGAATGCCCCTGGGTTCAATCCCCAGTATCGCGCTGTCTCTCTCTCTCTCTCTCTCTCTCTCTCTCTCTCTCTCTCACACACACACACACACACACACACACCAAAAACAAGGAAGAAAGAATAGATGGATATAGAGCAATAGGATAATGCTAATAAGATACGAAGGAGCATAAAGCCAGAAACAAGAAATAAGAGTGTGACGATAACCTCTGGGCCCAGACCGACATGCCTTCGTTTTCTGCCAAGGTCCTTCTTCCTTTTCTTTTTTTTTCCTATTGAGTCATAATATTCGTCCGTCTTTATGGGGTACCATATGGTCGTTCAATACCTGGCTATGATGTGTAATAATCAAATCAGGGTAATAAACACTTCCATCTCTTCAAACATTCATCATTTTTATATGTTGGGAATTTCATACTCTCTGAATCATTTAGAAATATATCATTAGATTGTTTTAACCAGTGGTTACCTTACTGTGATATAAAAACTCAGAGCTAATTCCTCTCTCCCTGTGTTCTGTTGCCCCTTATTTAACCTTTACCCCGCCCTTCCCAGGCTCTGGCGTTAAACTTATTCTTAAATATTTTATTTTTGGTAGCTATTGTGAATGGGATTGCTTTCTTCATTTCTTTTTCAGCAAGTTCGTTATTGGTATATAAAAATGCTACTGTTGCTGGCACAGTGGTACATACCCATAACCCCAGTATGTGGGAGGCTGAGGCAGGAGGATCACAGGCTTAAGGCCAGTCTGGGCAATTTAGTGAAACCCTGTTTCAAAATAAAAAGGGATGGGGAGGGTGTAGCTCAGATGCGGAATGCCCCTGGGTTCAATCCCTGGGACCTCACACACACATCGAAAGAAAGAGAGAGAGAGAGAGAGAGAGAGAGAGAGAGAAGAGTGAGCTACTTTTTTGTGTATGTGTTTTAGTTTTGTATCCTGAAAATTTACTGAATTTATTTACCAGTTCTAATGGCTTTTTGATGAAATATTTAGTTTTATATATAAAATAATGTTACCTGAAAACATGGATAATATAAGTTCTTTCTTTCTAACTTGGATGCTTTTTATTTCTTTCTCTTGCCTAATTGCTTTTGCTAAGCTTCCAGTACTTTATTAAATAAGAGTGGTGAAAGTGGACATCCTTGTCTTGTTCCAGATCATAGAAAAAACACTTTCAGCTTTTCCACACTCAATATGATATTAGAGCTGGACATGGTGGCACATGCCTGAAATCCCTGTACTTGGGAGGCCGAAACAGGAGGATTGCATGTTCAAGGACAACCTCTGCAAACTTCTCTAGACTCTCAGCAACCTAGCAAGACCCTGTTCCAAAACAAAAATAAAAAAGGACTGAGGATGTAGCTCAGAGATAGAATGCCCCTGGTTCAATCCCCAGTACCACGACCACCACCACTAAAAACAAACAAACAAACAAACAAACAAACAAACAAACACCAAAACATACATTGGCCATGGTTTTCTCATATTTAGCCTTTAATATTTTGAGGTATGTTTCTTCTATATCTAATTTGCTAGAGTTTTTATAGTGAAGGGAAGTTGCATTTTAATGATTTTTTGGCATCCATGGAGATGATCATACAGTTTTTGCCCTTTGATTGGTTGGTGTATTGTAGCACATTTATTGATTTGCATATGTTGAGCCATCCTTGTATCCCCGGGATAAGTCCCATGTGATCATGGTTTATGGTCTTTTTCAACGTGCTATCGAATTCAGTTTGCTAGCATTTTAAGAAGAATTTTTGCATCTATGTTCATCAGGGATATGGCTCTATAGTTTTCTTTTTTTTGTATCTTTGTCTGGTTTTGGTATCATGATAATGCTGATAACACTCAAAAAGTGTTTGGCAGAGTTCCTTCCTCTTAAATTTTTTGTAATAGTTTAAGAAGAATTGAAATTAGTTTCTTTAAATGTTCTGTAGAATTCAGTAGTAAACCCATCATGTCTTGAGCTCTTTTAGATGGGAGAGCTTCAATATTATTATTCATTACTGGTCTGTTTAAATTTTCTATTCTTCTTGATTGAATTTTGATAGGTTGTATGTGTTCAGGAATTTATCAATTTCTTTTAGATTTTCTAGGTTTTTTTTTACCATATAGTTATTCATAGTAATTTCCTTCCTTCCTTCCTTCCTTCCTTCCTTTCTTTCTTTCTTTCTTTGTGGTACTGGAGATTGAACCCAGGGGTGTACAATCTTTTTTTCTTATTTTTTTTTGTTTTGAAACAGGGTCTTACTAGGTTGCTGAGTTGATCTTGAACCTGCAATCTTCCTGTCTCAGCCTTCCAAGTACTGCGATTACAGGTGTGCACCACCATGCCTGGCTGATTTATTAATTTTAAAGGTACCTATACTGTCATATCCCTCAGAAATCCAAGGCTGACCTCCTATTGAATGTTCTTAGTCCACAGAGGCCATCAGGTGCAATTTTCAAGTTAAGTTTCAAGGGTCCCCCCAACTGTATGTTTGGGTACCTAGTAATCTTATATCAAGAGCTAGTTTCCTAGCCGTAGGCTTTGGAAACTGGACAACAGGAACATTTCCTACCAAGGCCCTTTTGGCTGTGCTAGACCACCTAGCCCATCTTCTGGTTACAGAGGGCAGACCCAGGTCTTACCCCCAACCCAGCACTGGTGATGGGACTCGGATTTACTTGCCTAGCATGGCAGAGTTATGGTAGTGAAGGCTGTCCGATGAGTACCAGCTGTAGAGGGGCCCGGTTCCAGGTCATCCTCTCCAGACAGAAGGCAGAGTCCGGCCTGGAACCATGTCTCTAGGTTTCCAGTCTAGTTCTTTCCACCTTGCATGCCAGCCATCTTCTCTGTTTGAACACAAGGGTCAGGAACCCTAGCAACATAAAGTTCTCAAAGTATAATCTCTGATTTGCTATCAGAGTGAGATTGAGGAACTGAGAACAGCTGTGATGCCCTAGCAGGGTGCTAGAAAGTTCCAAGTGAAGCAGGGGAGGCGTCAGTGTGGAAGCTGTGGGCATCAAGACCCAGAACTGCAGGGACTCCGCTGCCACCGGCCAGGACAGAGTCCAGCCCGCCCAGAGGTAAGGCGTCAGGACCATGCTCAAGGATGTCTTTCTTTGTAATTAAAGCCAGGCCTTGAGGACTTTTCTGAGAACCACACTCTTACCTGACGATGCCTACAGGACCCTGTAGTCTTTCTGGAGCCATTTTGAAATTAAGGATTTAGGGAAATGCTAAGAACCCATAGGTAATCTTACTCTTAACATATCTGAGAGTCGCTCTGAAAAGCCAGCATTTAAAGCTTGTGAGGCATCGTTAGCTCATGAGATAATTTTTGTATTTTCCTTTTTTTTTTTTTGCGGTACTGGGGATTGAACCCAGGGGCATTCTACCTCCGAGCTCCACCCCCAGCCCTGTTTTTTATCCCTTTTATTTTGAAACAGGGTCTCACTAAGTTGCTGAGGGCCTCACTAAGTAGCTGAGGCT
>PVJS01032983.1:0-22444 GCA_004027185.1 Glis glis | reverse complement strand
CCATATGCACAACCTTGATTCTTTTTTTTTTTTTTTTGTGGTACTGGGTATTGAGCCAGAGGCATTCTACCTCCAAGCTACACCCTTAGCCCTAGTTTATCTTTATTTTGAAACAGGGTCTCGCTAGGCTGATGTGAGCCTCACTACTTGCTAATGCTGTCCTTGAACCTGTGATTCTCCTGTCTCAGCCTAGCAAGTATTGGGATTATAGGTGTGTGCCACCATACCCGGCCAACCTTCATTCTTTAGCTATACATTTTTTTCTTTTTATTTATTTATTTATTTTTTGTGGCACTAAGGATTGAATTCAGTGCTTTATGGAACTCAATAAAGCTTTTTTTTTTTGTACTGGGGATTGAACCCAGGGGCCTTCTACCTTCGAGCTACACCCACAGCCCTATTTTATTCTTTATTTTGAAACAGGGTCTCACTAAGTTGTGGAGGGCCTCACTAAGTAGCTGAGGCTGGCTGCAAACCTGCGATCCTTCTGTCTCAGCCTCCCAAGTACTGGGATTACAAGTGTGCACCACTACGCCCAGCTAAAGCTGTATTTATTTATTTATTTATTTATTTATTTATTTATTTATTTTGCAGTACTGGGGATTGAACCCAGGGGCCTTCTACTTCCAAGCTCCACCCCAGCCCTATTTTTTATTATTTATTTTTGAAACAGGGTCTCACTAAGTTGCGGAGGGCCTCACTAAGTAGCGGAGGCTGGCTGCAAACCTGCGATCCTCCTGCCTCAGCCTCCCAAGTACTGGGATTACAAGCATGTGCCACCACGCACGGCTAAAGCTATTTTTAAAATAGCAATCTTTGTAGAAAAATTTGTGCTAGAAAGTAACTGAACAACATAATTATATAACTGACTTCTCTGAACCTACAAATAAGAATAAATCCATTTAAGCAATTGTCCAAGTAGTTTTTATTTTCAGTTAAGCAGAGGTTTCTTCTCATGTATATTTTTCTTTTCAGATAGGTGCCTTCTTTTTAAACCTTGGAGGTGCTCCAGAGGGTCCAGCAGGCACAGGAAAAACTGAAACTACCAAGGACTTGGCTAAAGCTCTTGCTGTACAGTGTGTGGTATTCAACTGTTCAGATGGGCTAGATTATCTAGCAATGGGAAAGGTAGTTCATTTACTGAGTTGATAATATTAAATGTTCCACACTTTAGAGCTAGGTCTAACTGGACAAACTGAAACAAAATCATGTTTACATATTATTTGAATGTAATGTAAGCATTACTTGAATGTTGATTTTAGGGGTAAAGACATTGTATTCATCCTTGGGACTTCTTTAAAGCTTTTATTCATGTTTTATTTGTTTAGGTTTATTTTTTACTGGTACATTGTAATTATATATCATAGTGAGATTCAAAGTGATACAAACATACATGCACATCACTTGGCGTATATCCGTTAGCACCCCACCCTGCTCCTCCCTCCTCTCTCCCGGTACATATTAGTGAGATTAGTAGTGATACTTTCAAATACGGACATAACATTGTTTAGACTGTTTCCTTCCTCAATCCTCCCCCTCGCCTGCTGCTGTTTTACCCCTCCCTCAAACCCCTTTCACAATTCTACTGGCCTCTCTCCTCATTTATCTGAATTCCTTTTTATTTCCTATTTTGTCTCTAGCTTCCACATATAAAATATATGACCCTTGATTCCTGAGACTGGCTGATCTCACCTAGCATAATATTCTCTAGTCCACCCACTGTACTGCAAATGATATAATTTTGTTCTTCTGTATAGCCAAATTATCTTTGGGACTTTTATTAAAAATTAAACTTTGGGTTTTGACTCAAAGGTTAAGTATTTGTTTTAAGAAAATGATGTCCTTTCCTAAGAAAAAAATCACCTCTCTCTTTTTTTTTTCTTTAGTTTTTTAAAGGACTGGCTTCTTCTGGTGCTTGGGCTTGCTTTGATGAATTTAATCGAATTGAATTGGAAGTGTTGTCAGTGGTAGCTCAACAGATCCTTTGCATTCAGAGAGCCATTCAACAGAAGTTGGAAGTGTTTGTTTTTGAAGGGACAGAACTTAAACTCAATCCAAACTGTTTTGTAGCTATTACTATGAATCCTGGCTATGCAGGACGGTCTGAATTGCCAGATAACCTTAAGGTGATATTTTTTGTTTTTATTTTTATTTATTTATTTTTTGTGGTACTAGGGAATGAACCCAGGGGCATTCTACCTCCAAGCTACACCCCAGCCCTATTTTTTATTCTTTATTTTGAGACAGGGTCTCACTAAGTTGCGGAGGGCCTCACTAAGCAGCTGAGGCTGGCAGCGAATCTGGATCCTCCGGTCTTAGCCTCCCAAGTACTGGGATTACAAGCATGCACCACCATGCCCGGGTTAAGGTGATATTTTTTAAAAGTCTAAGTTTGCTCATCACAAATCATAGCATAATTCATTCAAAATATTGTAATTTCCCCCCATGTATTTATTTCCATTTTGCCTTTTCCATTTGATATAAGGTATGCCTCTAAAAACTTTTTTTTTTTGTGTGTGTGTGTGTGGTACTGGGGATTGAACCCAGGGGCATTCTACCTCTGAGCCACATCCCCAGCCCTATTTTTTACTCTTTATTTTGAAACAGGGTCTCACTAAGTTACGGAGGGCCTCACTAAAGTAGCTGAGGTTGGTTGCAAACCTGCGATCCTCTTGTCTCAGCCTCCCAAGTACTGGGATTACAAGTGTGCACGCCCGGCCTACACTTAGTATTTTTTGGATACCTAAAAAATTTTTTAAGCTGGGCATGGTGGCACACGCTTGTAATCCCAGTACTTGGGAGGCTAAGACAAGAGGGTCGTAGGTTCGCAACCAACCTCAGCTACTTAGTGAGGCCCTCCGTAACTTAGTGAGACCCTGTCTTAAAATAAAGAATAAAAAATAGGGCTGGGGATGTGGCTCAGAGGTAGAATGTCCCTGGGTTCAATCCCTAATTCCACACACAAAAAAATACTAAGTGTATAAAAATATTAAAGTAGTACTGAAAAATTACAGTTTATGAAAAGGTGTTGCATTTGGGGAATAAACTTGAATATCAACACATTATCTTTGAATGCTTGTGATTAGCTTTAAATGGCTTCTTTTATGTAAATATTTAATTTATTATATATTTCAGGTTCTTTTTAGAACAGTAGCCATGATGGTTCCAAACTATGCCCTTATAGCGGAAATCTCCCTCTACTCCTATGGGTTTTTGAATGCAAAGCCTCTGTCTGTGAAGATAGTAATGACCTATCGGCTTTGCTCAGAGCAGCTCTCATCGCAATTTCATTATGACTATGGAATGCGAGCAGTAAAAGCGGTTTTAGTGGCTGCTGGAAACCTAAAACTAAAATATCCAAATGAAAACGAAGACATTCTCGTAAGTATTAAATATATACTGGTAAGTATTAAGTATATACATTGTGAAAATTTCAGTAGAAAGATAATTTTTTTAGTGAGATCAATCAATCAGGAACTATCGATATAGGCAATTGAGAGTTTTTTTTTTCTGCAAGTCTTTCTAAATGAGGTTGAAATTATAGTTTTGAAGCCAGGCATGGTGGTGTACACCTATAATCCCAGTACTTGGGAGACTGAGATAGGAGGATCACAGGTTCAAAGCCAGCCTCAACAATTTAGTGAGACCCTCAGCAGCTTATTGAGACCCTGTTTTAAAACAAAAATAAAATAGGGCTGGAGGTGTAGCTCAGAGGTAGAATGCCCATGGGTTCAATCCCTAGTACCCCACCCAAGAAAGGTGAAAGAAAGAAGAAAAGAGATTATACAGTTTTGGATAATGTGATGTATTATACTTAATATGAATACAAGGACCTTTTGGCTTGATAAGCATAGTGCTTTTTTTCATTAAGGGGATTTCATGGAGCAATGTAAAATAAATTTTGACTTTTGACTAGGAGGATGGAGTGGAGAAATAAATGCAGGCAATTAACTTATATTGTCCTTTTTTGGTGATTTTAGCTTCTCCGATCAATTAAAGATGTAAATGAACCAAAGTTTCTATCACATGACATACCTTTATTTAATGGAATAACTAGTGACTTATTTCCTGGTATTAAACTTCCCGAAGCTGACTATCATGTAAGTAAACCTGTAAGAATGAGTTGTTCTGTACAATAAATTCAGCTGATGACTCTTTTCAAAGTGCCATTAAAGTAGTGAAATTATTCTTCAGGATAGTTCTCTATTTGGCCACTTTAATAGGGAGAAGTAAATTTTGGTACTTTCTGTTATATGTTACCAGAGTTAACCTGTTAAGATTCAGGTCAAAGATAATGTTCTTTGTAAGAGAATAGTATTTTATTTCTTATACTGTGATTTATAATATTAGTATTATGATCCGGTGATACTACTCTTGGGTGTCTTTCCAAACGACTGAAATCCTAATATTATAGTAATATATGCATATTCATTTTCATAGCAGCACAATTCACAATAGCTAAATTATGGAACCAACCTAGGTGGCCATCAACAGATGAATGGATTACCAAAATTATGGGATATACACACAGTGGAATTCTACTCATCAATAAAGAACAAAATTAATACTAGTATGCATACTATAATGCTATTGTATGTTTCATCAAGTAGAAATGAAAGTAGTAAAACATTTTAGAGGTAACATAATAAGGCTTTGAAAATTAGTTAGGAGGAATAAGTTCTGGTGTTCTATGATGCAGTTAATAATAATGTATTATATATTTCAAAATATTTAATAGGGGATTTTTTTGGGTAGTACTGGGGATTGAACCCAGGGGCACTCTACCTCTGAGCACCCCCTACCCCTTTTTATTGTTTTGTTTGGAAACAAGATCTCACTAGGTTGTTGAAAGTCTCACTAAATTGCTGAGACTGGTCTCAAACCTGCGATTCTCCTGTCTCAGCCTCCCAAGTACTGAGATTACAGTCGTGTGCCATCACACCTAAGAGAGGATTTTTTTATCTTCTTACCACAAAGAAATGATAACTGAGGTGATGGATACAGTAATTGGCTTAATTTAATCATTTTGAAAATGCATAAATGTATCAAAACATCATCATAAATAAATTATGTCATTTTCAGGAAAATGGATGGACCTGGAGAACATTATGTTAAATGAGATTAACAATCACAGAAAGTGAAGGGTCATATGTTTTTTTTCATATGTAGCTTCTAGGATGTAATCAGGATACAAGAGGGACTTTAGATAATGAAGGAGAAACCCCAGTGGAGTGAGGGAGGTGGTCTAGGGGAGGGTGGGGAGAGGGAGGATTAATGAAGGAAACAATTCTGTTGACATTATGTACATATGTGAGAATACCAATGCCAATCTCAAGATTACATATGGGGAAGGGGGAGTGGGGAGGGAGCTAAGGGGGGAAACTCACCAAGTGCTGTGTGCATGTATGTCACTATCACTATTTACTACATTATGATGTGAGACTATAACACTACAATGCACCAATAAAAGTATAAAAAATAAAAATAAGAAAAGAAACAGGGTATCACTATGTTGCTGAGAGTCTTGCTATATTGCTGAGGCTGTCCTCGAACCTGCGATCCTCCTGTCTCAGCCTCTCATGTACTGGGATTTACAGGCGTATGCCATCACACCCAGTTGCACAGCAGTTTTTTAATTTGATGGCATCCCGTTTTTTATTCCTGATTTTATTTTATTTATTTATTTATTTATTTATTTATTTATTTATTTTTGTGGTACTGGGGATTGAACCCAGGGGCATTCTACCTCCGAGCTATACCCTCAGCCCTATTTTTTATTCTTTATTTTGAAACAGGGTCTCACTAAGTTGCAGAGGGCCTCACTAAGTAGCTGAGGCTGGCCGCGAACCCGGATCCTCTGGTCTCAGCCTCCCAAGTACTGGTATTACAAGTGTGCAGCACCAAGCCCGGCTGATTCCTATTTTATTTCCTGAGCTTTAGAGGTCTTGTTGAGGAAGTCTCTACCAGTGCCTATATTTTGGAGAGTTAATCCTGTGTTTTCTTCTAGTTATTGCAAGGTTTCTGGTTTAATTTCTAGGTCTTTGATCTACGTTCAGTTGACTTTTGTATAGGGTGAGATAGGGGTCTAATTTCATTCTGGATATGGCTATCTAGTTTTCCCAACACCATTTGTTGAAAAGGCTGTCTTTTCTCCAGTGTATGTTTTTGTTACCTTCAAAAATTAATTGGCTATAAGCGTGAGAATTTATTTCTGTATTTTTCATTCTATTCCATTGACCTGACATATGCAGTTTATTTATTGGTACTGAGGACTGAACCCAGGGGCATCTACTTCTGAGCTACACCCCAGCTCTTTTTCTTTTTTCAAATAGGATCTTTCTCCCAGTACTTGGGAGTCTGAGACTAGAGGATCCGGGTTCACGGCCAGCCTTAGCTACTTAGTGAGGCCCTCCGCAACTTAGTGAGACCCTGTTTCAAAATAAAGAATAAAAAAATAGGGCTGGGAGTGTAGCTTGGAGGTAGAATGCCCCTGGGTTCAATAAAAAAAAAAAAAATAGGATCTTTCTCAGTTGCTGGGGTTGTCCTTGAACCTGCAATTCTCCTGTCTCAGCCTCCCAAGTACTGGGATTACAAGCATGGGCCACCATATCCAGCTTAACATAGGCAATTTAAATAGTATAATTCCATTTTCCATATATATATATATATTTTTTTTTTTTTTTGGCGGTACCGGGGATTGAACGCAGGGGCGTTCTACCTCCGCACTACACCCCCAGCCCTATTTTTTATACTTTATTTTGAAACCAGGTCTCACAAAGTTGCAGAGGGCCTCACTAAGTAGAGAGAGAGAGCAAGAGAGAGAGAGAGAGAGCTGAGGCTGGCCGCGAACCCGGATCCTCCGGTCTCCGCCTCCCAAAGTACTGGGATTACAAGCGTGCGCCACCACGCCTGGCTTGTTTTATATATTAGTTCTGAAAAGACTTATATAATTCTTTCTAGTTCTCCCCCCTCCAGTAGATATGTGTTGTTTTAGTCAGCTTTTCCCAATCACCATGACCAAAATACCTGACAAACACAACTTAGAGAAAGAAAGTTTTATGTGGGGCTCATGATTTCAGAGGTTTCTAAGGTTTTCGAGGTCCGTCCATGGTCAGCCAGCTTGCAGTGGCAAAATGGCTTGGCAGCAGAGCTTTGGGGCAGAAACTGTGGCAGCAAGGCACATTAGTAGTGAAAAGTTGCTCTCAGTCATGGCAGCTAGAAGCAGAGAGAGAGAGAGAGAGAGAGAGAGAGAGAGAGGAGATGACTAGGAACATATGCAGTCCCTAAGACCATGCTCCTGTGATGCCCCACCTTGGACCTTCCTGCACCGGGGAACATGCTTTCAACACACAAGCTTTGGGGCGGGGGCGTTCTAAATCTAAACCAATAACGTGCTTTCATCTGGGTTCTTTTCTCTTTAATCTGAAGAACTTCCTTTAGTCTTTCTTGTGTGTCTGTGGGTCTTCTGGCAACAAATTGTCTCAGCTTTTGTCTGAAAATGTCTTTATTTAACCTTCATTTTTGAAGAATATTTTCACTGGGTATAGAGTTCTAGATTGGCAAGGTCTCCCCTTTTTTCCTCCCAACATTTAAAATTAGTATTCCATTGACTCCTAGCTCTCATTGTTGTGATTAGAAGTCAGGCATTTTTTCTATTTATGCTCCTATGAATGTAGTTTTTTCCTCTGGTTATTTTTAGTAATTTCTCTTTTTCTTTGATCTTGAGCACTTTGACTGTGTGCCTAGGGTTGTTTTGGGTTTTTTACTTATCCTGCTTGGGATTTGCTATGTGTCTTGAATCTGTGGGTAGCTATGTTTCTCCAGAGAATTCCCAGTAATTGTCTTTTATGTGTGTGTGCGCACACGTGTGTGTTACTGGGGATTGAACCCAGTAACATTCTACCTCCGGCCCTACTTTTTTTAATTTTGAAACAGGGTCTTACTAAGTTGTAAAGGGCCTCACTAAGTTACTGGGGCTGGCTGCAAACCTATGATTGTCCTGTCTCAGCCTCCCAAGTACCGGGATTACAGGCATGCGCCACTACTACTAGCAGTAATTATGTTTTAAAATATTTCTCCTTCACTGTTTTCTCTCCCCTCTTCTTCTGGGGCTCCAATGGCATGTATGTTTAACCATTGTATATTACCTTACATGTATCATATGCTCTGTGTATTTTTTACTGTTTTCTGTCTATATGGGAAGTACTATTTTAAAAAGTTGTTTTTATAAAGCATAGATCCAATGCTATGATGATGATTATCAATAACTTGTACTAATATAATAAAGGTATTTTAACTCTGTTTCTCATCTTAATTTGAAAAACATAAAGTTTTTGTATTACATGATATATAATACCATTTTATAGAAATAAACTCCATTTTTTATTTCAGGAATTTTTAGAATGTGCTCATGAGGCCTGCCATGCACATAATCTTCAGCCTGTTAAATTTTTTCTTGAAAAAATGATTCAGACATATGAAATGATGATTGTTAGACATGGGTAAGATTGCCTGTTATAGTTGGATATTATTTTTTAATTAAACTGTTAAAACAACTAAAATTCATGAACTAAACAAAGCAAAAAACTTTATATACTAAGTAGGTTAGGGAGAAAACAACCCCTCCCCTCCCAGTAGCTTATAAGACAAAGGTTTATTGCTCTCTCATACTACATGTTCAACAGAAGTTGGTAAAGAGTATTCATTTAGTGACTTGGTTGTAATAATTATTATAATTTGTGATTTTGGTCATCAAATATGTTACTCATCCTCCTTAATGTACATAAAATACACTCTTCCCTTCCCAGAGAGACAACCTAAAGTTCCAATCAATAAATGAGCCATACTCAAAGTTCAGGATCTCTAGGTGATGTATGGTTATCTTTGTATCAGATTTGGAAGTTGTTTCTATTAATCCAGAGTCCTCCAAACTAGAAAGAAAATTATCTGCCCTCCATGTACCCAGTAAGTAACAGGTTTACCAGAATGGGATTACCAGAGCAAACACTTCCATTCAGAAGTTGGAGAATAGGAGACCCACCCAGCCAACATTGTTCTGTAGCAATTCTGAAATCCAGTGAGCAGCCCAGTCCAAGGGATGGATTTACTGTGAAACTAATGGGACTTAAGCTTCAGGACCTTTCATTTTTAGGGACCCATCCAAAGGACCATAAATGTATATATAATTTATGGTATAGGGTGTCAGGAAAATAGATATGATTTTTTTATTCATAATTACATTTTTTCTTAAAGAAAATCCCCTCCCAAATTGCATAATCTTAATTAATTAATTAATTTAATTAATTAATTTATTTTTGCAGTACTGGGGATTGAACCCAGGGGCATTCTACCTCTGAGCTACACCCCCAGCCCTATTTTTTGTTCTTTATTTTGAAATAGGGTCTCACTAAGTAGCTGAGGCTGGCTGTGAATCTGCAATCCTTGTGTCTCAGCCTCCCAAGTACTGGGATTACAAGCGTGTGCCACCACACCCAGCTGTATAATCTTTAAAACTTGGGTCTACTTCTGCTTGATTTTTCTCCCTAGAAGTGGGTTTCCAGTCAATTGTTCTCTGTGGGACTTGGTTTATCCTTCTGAGAACTCTTTCCATTTTCATTTTCTTCCCTGGCCATGTGTAAAGTGAACAATAGGGAAAATATTGTCCTTTGTAACTGAGAAATGCTTTCAGCCTGCTTCCTGCTTATAGAAAGTTGAGGTCTCAATAGTCATGCTTCTTTTTAAAGGTAGAGTTTTTAAAAATACTTTGTATTATTTAAATTCCAAAAAATTAAAAAAAATGAAGGGAAGAGTACAATAACCCTGATGCATCCATTACCTGAGTCATTTTATTTTGTTTTATTTTATTTTATTTTATTGTGGTACTGGGGATTGACCCCAGGGGCATTCTACCTCCGAGCTACACCCCCAGCCCTATTTTTTATTCTTTATTTTGAAACAGGGTCTCACTAACTTGCATAGGGCCTCACTAAGTAGCTGAGGCTGGCCACGAACCTACAATCCTCCTGTCTCAGCCTCCCAAGTACTGGGATTACAAGAATATGCCACCACGCCCGACCTAAGAGTCCTTTTAATTTTTGAACATTCATATATGTTTTAGGCTAGACTGCAGGGTTTTTTGGTCAGTAAACTTCCTCAAAATTTAACCAACTATTTATCTATTTTTATTTTTATTTTTTTTCTTTTTTGGTACTGGGGATTGAACCCAGGGGCATTCTACCTCCGAGATCCACCCCTGGTCCTATTTTTTTTATTCTTTATTTTGAAACAGGGTTGCACTAAGTTGTGGAGGGCCTCACTAAGTAGCGGAGGCTGGCCGTGAACCCAGATCCTCCGGTCTCAGTCTCCCAAGTACTAGGATTACAGGCTTGCGCCACCACACCCAGCTTATCTATTTTTAAATAGCCATAGTATAGTCCTTTTTAAGTCATAGCTTTCTAAATTTCCTTATAGTATCCTTGAACCTACCATGCTTTAGTCGAGGGGCCATACATTACGCTTGTAATCCCAGTGCTTGGGAGGCTGAGACCGGATACAGGTTTGCAGCTAGCCTCAGCTACTTAGTGAGGCCCTCCCTGTTTCAAAATAAAGAATAAAAAATAGGGCTGGGGGTGTAGTTCAGAGGTAGAATGCCCCTGGGTTCAATCCCCAGTACCTCAAAAAAAACCCCCAAAATTATGAATGATTAATGTGGTTCCCGGTACAGTGGGTGTAGTCTACTTTCTCTGAATTATTTTGTTATGAATATGGTCTGTCTCGCAAAACATGGAATTTTCCTTTTAATATTTTCAGACTTCAGTTGACCATGGGTAACAAAAATCAAAGATAAAAGGGGACTACTAGAATCATTTCAGGAGAACAAAATAATTCAGAGAAAGTAGACTACACCCCTCAATCTTTGTTCTCCTGAAATGATTCTAGTAGTCCCCTTTTATCTCTGATTTTTCTCTGTTACCCATGGTCAACTGAAGTCTGAAAATATTAAAAGGAAAATTCCATGTTTTGCGAGAGAGACCATATTCATATTGTTATAATTGTTCTATTTTATTATTGTTGTTAATTTCTTAGTATGCCCAATTTATAAATTAAACATTATCATAGTTATGTAGGTATAGGAAAATAGTATTAAATAGGGCTCAGTACAACCCATGATTTCAGGCACCTAAGTCTTACAATATATCCCCACATAGAAGAGGGCCACTGTACCGGGAACCACGTTAATCATTCATAATTTTTTTTTGTACTGGGGATTGGCATTCTTCCTTCAAATTACACCTCCAGCCCTTTTTTAAATTTTTTTGTTTTGAAATAGAGTCTCTCTAGGTTACTGAGAGTCTCGCTTGTTGAGGCTGACCTTGAACCTGTATTCCTCCTGTTTCAGCCTCCCAACTACTGGGATTACAGGCCCTTCATAGTTTTTTTGTTTTTTGCGGTACTAGGGATTGAACCCAAGGGCATTCTACCTTCAAGCTCCCCCCCCCCTTTATTTGGAAACAGGGTCTCACTAAGTTGCGGAGGGCCTCACTAAGTAGCTGAGGCTGGTCGTGAACCTGTGATCCTCCTGTCTCAGCCTCCCAAGTACTGGGATTACAAGCGTGCGCCACCACGCCTGGCTCCTTCATAGATTTTTAATAATGTGTTGCAATGACCCTGCCCTTGATTTGGTCCTTAATACCAAAATGAGTTTTAATAGATCTTTGTTGTTCAGCGTTTTGGTTTTTGTGTGTGTGTGTGGTACTAGGGATTGAACCCAGGGGCATTCTACCTCTGAGCCACATCCCCAGCCCTATTTTTTATTCTTTATTTTTCAACAGGGTCTCACTAAGTTGTGGAGGGCCTCACTAAGTAGCTGAGGCTGGTTGCGAACCTGCTATCCTCTTGTCTCAGCCTCCCAAGTAGTGGGATTACAAGTGTACACCACCACGCCTGGCTGTTCAGCGGTTTTTAAAATTTTATCCTCTACCATTTGGGGATTACAATAAATTGTCTCATTCGATCCTACAAGTTCCTAAATTTCTGATTTCTGGACTTCCTCTATTCTCTTTTATTCTTGCTTGCAGACAGGTCGTTGTCGTCGTCGTCTTCTTCTTCTTCTCTTTTTTCCTGGATTCCAACTAATCTCTTATAGTTCCTTGTTAAATCCAGGCATTGCCTGCCATTTATACTAATAATATCCTGTTTACTATCCTTCCCCCCTAAAAAAAATGCTTACAATTTCATTAGGTATATTATTTGTCTTTCAGGTCACCTAAAGGGATAAATTTGCCAAATGTTTTATCATGGCATAGCAATAATTGCCCCTCTCTTCATTTTTTGCATTGCCTGTCCTCTAAGCCAATGCCCATATTTTAGCCTTTTTAAACATGGCAAGAACACTTTCCCCCCTTCTAGGTATCAATATCTGTTTTTAAGGATGGGCTAGGATATCCTGTAGGAACAATCCATACCCAGATCTTAATGATTTCTAAAGCAAAGGTTTATTTCCCACTCATGCTACATGTCCATTATAGGTTAGCAGAGAGGCTCTGCTCATCATAGTCACTCAGGGTCTTGGGCAGTTAGAGTAGGCACCACCTTAACCTTGTGGGTCACACCCATGCTATAGGGAAAAGAGAGCTCTGTAAGGTTTCTTACTGGCAATTATCTACCTTTGCTTGGAAATAATACCTGTTATTTTCTTTTATCACTTACTGATTGGAGCTAGTCATCTAGTTTTTCCCACAAGAGAGCCAGGAGCCCTATGTGTGCCAGAAAAGAGGAGATCCAGAAATCTATAGTGCAAAGAGCACTAATAATTACTATAGCAAACAAAAGGTTTAGAAATGGACTCTTCCCATTCCTCTCCTTAGGAGGCCCTCAATTTTTTATTCTAAGTATAGAGATAAGTTTTTATTGTCATTGAGAGACTTTTCATTATATTTTATTTTGTAGATAATAATATTAATGTGGAAGATTTGATGTAGGTCAACCAATAGTGAAGTTAAATGTGTTTTCAAGCCGGGTATGGTGGCACATGTCTGTAATCCAAGTACTCAAGAGGATCTCAAGTTTCAGGCCTGGCTTAGCAATTTAGCGAGATCCTGTTTCAAAAAAAAAAAAGCTTGGTGTAGCTTGGTGGTAGAATGCCCCTGGGTTCCAACCCTGCAAAATGTGTTTTCATTATGTCTGGAAAGTTTTAAAATAGTAATTATCATAGGGCAAAGTTTTATATACTGATATAAATATTTAACTTACCTTTTTTTAGAATCTTATTGTATAATTACTTCTTTAATAGTTTTATGTTAGTAGGAGAGCCTTTTGCTGCTAAGACAAAAGTTCTGCATGTGCTGGCTGATACTTTAACTCTTATGAATGAACGTGGCTATGGAGAGGAAGAAAAGGTCATTTATAGGACTGTAAACCCTAAATCGATTACTATGGGCCAACTTTTTGGACAGTTTGACCCAGTGTCTCATGAGGTAATCTACTATATAATGTTTTCAATGCTCCTATTGACAGTATATATTAAAGCAAAAAACTCAAGTGTTTTATGTTTTTATTCTTTTTTCTCCTCAGTGGACTGATGGTATTGTGGCAAACACTTTTAGAGAATTTGCCTTGTCAGAAACACCTGACCGGAAATGGGTTGTATTTGATGGTCCTATTGATACTTTGTGGATAGAGAGTATGAACACAGTATTGGATGATAATAAAAAGGTAAATCATCATGATTTAAAGCAGAGCAGATTCAAACTTGATTAAGCAGTTTTATGTGTTCAACAGTTTATCAACTAGGATTATATATTTAAAATAAAGAATGCAACAAATTTAATAGTTTATAAATGATTTTTAGTGCAGTTATGCTATAGTAAGTTCTTTTTTAATATAGAATTAAAATACATTATATTAAACTACTGTGTCAGTTGGGCATGTAGCGCATGCCTATAATCCTAGTACTTGGGAGACTGAGACAGGAGAATAACCTCATCAACTTAGTGAGACTCCCAGCAACCTAGAGAGACCTCCATTTCAAAGCAAAAAAAATGTTTAAAGGGCTAGGGGTATAGCTTGGAGGTAGGATGCCCCTGGGTTCAATCCCCAGTACCACAAAAAACAAAACAAAACTACTGTGTTAATAGGCTTGGTAATCTACTAAGAATAAGTTAAGTAACTTCAGTCTTAATGATTTGTTATAGAGTGTGTGTGTGTGTGTGTGTGCGCGCGTGCGCGCGTGTGTGTGTGTTTATTTTATTGGGGATCGAACCCAGAGGCATTCTACCTCTGAGTTACATCCCTGGCCTATATTATTATTATTATTATTATTATTATTATCATCATCATAATCATCATCATCATCATTATTATAGGGTCTCACTAACTTGTTGACAGTCTTACTAAATTGCTGAGGCTGGCTTCAAACCTGCAATCCTCCTGTCTCTGCTTCCCAAGTACTGGGATTACCGATATGTACCACCATGTCTGGCATAGAACTTTAATATTTTATGAGAAAATAAAAAGGCTGCCTGGCGTGGTGGCGCACGCTTGTAATCCCAGTACTTGGGAGGCTGAGACCGGAGGATCCGGGTTTGTGGCCAGACTCAGCTACTTAGTGAGGCCCTCTGCAACTTAGTGAGACCCTGTTTCAAAATAAAGAATAAAAAATAGGGCTGGGGGTGGCGCTCGGAGGTAGAATGCCCCTGGGTTCAATCCCCAGTGCCAAAAAAAAAAAAAAAGAAAAGAAAAAGGTTTCATTCCTTTTCAAAACATTGAATGCTCAGTGCTTATGTGTAATATATTACTTTAGGGGTGTGAGATATATAAAAGAACTAGGAAATAAAAGTATTCTATTATTTATTTTAATTGAGAGGTATACATAAAGTATAAAATATGTGCTAAGTATAGATTATACATATACTCATACAATTATGAATCAAATAATGATATGCAAATGTTCCTGCACCCTGCAAGATTCACTCATGTACTTTCCTAGTCTGTACATCTTCCCCCAGGTAATCACTGTTCTGACTTATGTGATAAATTAATTTTGCCAGGTCTTGAACTTCATGTTAATGGAATTTTATTATTATGTTTTTTAATCAATGTGTATGAGATATTTATGTTGATGTATTCCATTTTATTTATTAATTTATTCTTTTTGTCTGTATTCACTGTATTCATATTCTACTGTGTCAATATATAAAAATGAATTTCCATATTTATAAGAAATGAATTCTATTTGTGTGTGTGTGTGTGGTTCTAGGGATGGAACCCAGGGGCATTCTACCTCCAAGCTACACCCCCAGCCCTATTTTATTCTGTTATTTTGAAACAGGTCTCACTAAGTTGCTGAGGACCTCACTAAGTTGCTGAGGCTGGCTGCAAACCTGTGATCCTCCTGTCTCAGCCTCCCATGTACTGGGATTACAAGCCTGCACCACCACACCTGGCTTATGAAATGACTTCTAAATAAGCAAATTCATTTAATTAGCATTCAAGTATATATGTAGGTACTTGATCATTTATTCATGTTCTTTTTTTATTCACTCAATATTTTTGATTGAGCTGAGGGTGGAAAGTAAACAGACAAGAAACAGGGACGATGTAGAAGAGAGGGGTTAATCAGTAGAATGAAATCTATGGTTCTGGAGCCAAGTAGAAAGGTCTCATGTTAGATGAGAAGAAAGTATGAAAGTTTAGATATATGGATTTGATAATAGAAATGTACACGCAAATCCTCCTTATGATTTCTCTTTTCTTTCTGGAGTGGTTGGCCTTGGTTCTTTGCAGACTCGAGGAGAGAGGAGGTGGTTTAAATTAGCCATTAGGAAAGTGGGAAAGAGCTCTTCCTAGGAAAACATAGAAGCATGTCTGGGTTGGTCTGAGGGCCCAATTGAGTTAAAGACCTTGAATCGTGATTCATACTACCAAGATCTGCTTTTGTGAAATATTCTCTCCCAGTCTAAGCACCTTGGGCATAGGTTTAGGCAATGTTGCAAACCTGGAAATACGGAAAGACTTTAAGGACATTGGCATGAGAATAGTAGAAGCATTGGAGCATAGAACAGAAGTTGACTAATGAAGGAAGTGAAAACAACAGTGACATAAAAGTCCTTATGAAAATTAAGAGTAATGCATTAGGTATCAGTGAGTGGGAGAACTGGATGGATTAGAAGCTATGGGCAAAGACTGAGATGCTTGGATTTAATGTTTCAGAAATATGTAGTGTCTTAGGAGAGAAGTTTCCAGGTATATAAACTGTATGGCTAGAGTGGAGTAAGAGAAAAATAAATGAAGACAAGATGGTCAAGGATCTGAGGGACCGTTGTATTGAAGTGTTCACTCTTCTGAACACTGGATCAGGCCAGAGTTATAGAAGGAAGAAAGAGACCGGATCAAGCTGCAAATGCTTCAGCTGATGAGAGGGGAATCTGCAGATATGATGGGTGACAGCAAATATGGGAGTTGTCAAAGGGGCAAGAGTTGTATTTGATGGTGGAGTAGAAGTAGTCAGGAAATAATACAATAGAGTGAGGAAAATGCTGACTCTACTTCCCAAGTTGGTGGCAGATAGAAGAATGTTTACTGAAATAATCTGGTAGAAGATTAAAAGTATTCTAGACCAGCACTATCCAATGGAGCTTTCTGCAGTGCTGGAAATATCTACACTATCTGGTACAGTAGCCATTAGTCACATGTGGCCCTGGAGCATTTTAAATGTGGCTTAGTGCAACTAAAGAACTGAATTTTAAATTTTACTTAATCTTTAATTAAATATTAAATAGCTGTATCTTGCTAGTGGCTACCATATTGGACAATCCAGTTCTAGACCATTCATTTATTTTAGAGATAAGAGACTGTATCCAGAAATGTTAAATGCCTAATTGTTGTCATATAACAAGGTGGGGATAAAACTGGGGCTGGAATGATTGTAGAAGCAGAGAGAAAACACTGAGAAGTAAATGTAGAATTTAGAAGATCTAGTAGTAAAATTAATTTGGTATATCAACAGTTGACAATAATAATTAATGCATTAAAAGCTAATGATAATTCCCAAGGTGCAATCCCAAGGAGATTAAGAAGGTAGGATGGCTCTAACAATAATGGACAAGATAAGAACTTGAGAGAAAAGAAGCAGTTGATAAATTCACTTTATATATTTGATAAAAGAGGAAGTGTTTTGTATTAAAGGACACAAGGATACATAACAAACAGAGCTAGACCAATAGTTTTTGGCTTCAATTCTAATACTTATTTCCTTATATCACAGGAGATGCTTTATCTTATAATAAGAATATATTTTTATCTGAGAATTTTGAAATATTTTTAAAATAAATATTTGAACAATAATTGCCTTTAGCTTTGCCTTATGAGTGGAGAAATCATTCAAATGTCCCCTCAAATGAGCCTAATCTTTGAAACAATGGACCTTTCACAGGCCTCAGTAAGTTCATAATTTAATACAATAGTAGTTTATTTGTTCATTATTTGTTCATTCCTTGATTTAGTCAAAAGCATTTTTATTATGTGTCATAAAATGGGCTTGGTACTGGGAATACAAAGATGAATAAGATACAGTATATATTTATTTAGGAAGGGTGAGAATAATGTTAATAAATAATCCCAATATATAGTTACATGTATGTGCTCTAGGAGTATGGAGGGGACTGAACATCCACAGGGGAATGGATAGAAGAGGACTGTGGAAGGTGTTTGATCTGGTTTTGAGGAAGATGTAAGACTTCTCCAGGGAGATTGGTTGGGCCTGGGCATTCCAAATCATAATAAGATGATGTAGAAAGACATGGAACCATGACATGTCTGGGGAACTGAACTGGAAATAGTTTTCTGTATGGGGAACATCTAGTGTATGTGAGGCTATAGAGGTAACAGAAGCCAGATTATGAAGGGACTTGTAAGTCATGTTAAGAAGTCATTGATAATCACCAGGTACCACTGTTATAAAGGCAACTGTAGAAAAAAGAAATCTCTTATTTTTTCTCTAGCCTGCCACTGTAAGCCGGTGTGGCATGATTTATTTGGAGCCCACACAGTTAGGATGGGAACCACTTGTGTCTTCGTGGCTGAGTTCCCTGAAAGGACCTCTGTGTGAATCAGAACATCAAGCTCTTCTGAGAGGACTTTTTGACTGGTTAATACTATCTTCTTTAAAGTTTCGGAAGAGAAAATGCAAGGTAACATAATTATCTGACACACGCACATTTCTTTAGCTTCCATCCAACTTCACTAAGTCTAAAGTCACAATGGTAGAGTGAATAACTAAAATAGTTTTCTCTTTACACATTCAGTATCCATTATTGCTTTTATATCATCAGTTTTTTATTGCTGAAGTTACAGCCAAATAACCTAGAGGTTAAATGTATTCCAGCTAAACTATTTGTATAAAGCCATAGTATCTGAACCTTTAAAAATCCCAAGTGTTTTCTATATTTAAAAATATTTTAAGCCAGGCATGGTGGTGCACACCTGTAATCCCAGAATTTGGGAGTCTGAGACAGGAGGATTGCAGGTTTGAGGTCAGCAACTTAGCGAGATCCTGTTTCAAAATTAAATTAAAGGGGCTGTGAGTATAGCTCACTGGGTTCAATCCCTAGTACCCCTCCCACACACATATTTTAAATATGTGACTTTGTAAACTCACATGTATATTTAGTATATTATGAGAAAACTACATATTGTATTAGTTTTCTGAGGCTGTCATAACAACTCACCGCAAACTTGGTGGCTTCAAACAATGGAAATTTATTTTCTCACAGTTCTGGATGCCAGAAGTCTGAAATCAAAATGTTGGCAGGGTTGTGTTTCAAGGGAGAATCTTTCCAGACCTCCTCCAGATTCGGGTGGCTTCAAAAGTTCCTTGACTTGTAGCTATATAACTCCAGTCTCTTCCTCCAGCTCCACATGGCCTTCTACTCTGTGTGTCTCTCCTCTGTGTGGCATTTATAAGGACTTGGGGTCTTGGATTTAGTGTTCACTGGATAATCCAAAAGGATCTTCTCATCTCAAGATCTTTAATTACACCTCCAAAGACTATTTTCCAACAAAATCGCATTCATAAATTCCTGGGAGTAGGTCATGGAAATCTCTTTTTGGGGAATAGCATTTAGCTACCACAACACACACACATGTATGTCACACACATACCTATATTTACTTACTTACATAAAAATAAATATATTGATGTAGAGAAGGAAAAGAAACATTCAGTAGATTTCTCAACCTAAAATATTATTTTAGTGATAGAAAAAATTAGACAACTCTACCTTACGAAGATGTGTCTTTATAGAGAAAACATAAAAGTTCTTTTGTGTTTTTTTGTTTTAAAATTCTAATACTATACATTATAAATAATACAAAATAGGTCAGGTGTGGTGGCACATGCTTGTAATCCCAGTACTTGGGAGGCTGAGACAGGAGGATCCAGGTTTGCGGCCAGCCTCAACTACTTAGTGAGGCCCTCTGCAACTTAGTGAGACCCTGTTTCAAAATAAAGAATAAGAAATAGGGCTGGGGATGTAGCTCGGAGGTAGAATGCCCCTGGGTTCAATCCCTGGTACCATAATAATAATAATAATAATAATAATAATAATACAAAATAGAATCCATCTTTCCAGGTAAGGAATGATGGGCTTTCTTTTCATAATTCTATACTTTTTACATTCATTCAGTTCCAAAGAGCTAGTGAGTGTCCCTCCTTGATAATTTTTTTTCTCCTTTCCATTCCCATTTCTCCCACCGTTTCCTTGCCCCATTCTTCCTGTTGTAGTAACCTCACTTCTGACCTTCATCATTTCCTACCTGAAACAGTAGAGCTGCTCTGGTCCAGTCTACATCCAGCTGCTAGAATGGAGTCTAAAACACAAACCCATATGTTTACCCATTTACTTTATTTTGTATACTTTTATTGGTGCATTGTAGTCTCACATCATAATGTAGTTCATAGTGATAGCAACATACATGCACACAGCACTTGATGAGTTTTCCCCCAGCTCCCTCCCTACTCCCCCTTCCCCATACAAGATATTGAGATTGGCATTAGCATTCTCATGTATGTACATAATGTCAATGGAACTGTTTCCTTCACTAATTCTCCCTCCCTCCCTCCCCTAGACCACCTCCCTCACTCCACTGGAGTTTCTCCTCCATTATCTGAAGTCCCTCTGGTATCCCGATTACTCCCTAGCTTCTGCATATGAGAGAAAACATATGACCCTTCACTTTCTTTTTTCTTTTTTGCAGTACTTGGAATTGGACCCAGGGGCATTCTACCTCTGAGCTATGCCCCCAGCCCTATTTTTTTATTCTTTATTTTGAAACAGGGTCTCACTAAGTTGTGGAGGGCCTAACTAAGTAGCTGAGGCTAGCCATGAACTCGGATCCTCCAGTCTCAGCCTCCCAGGTACTGGGATTACAAGCATGCGCCACCATGCCTGGCTGACCCTTCACTTTCTGTGACTGGCTAATCTCACTTAACATACTGTTCTCCAGGTCCATCCATTTTCCTGAAAATGACACAATTTTGTTCTTTATTGCTGAGTAGAATTCCATTGTGTGTATATCCCATAATTTTGTAATCCATTCATCTATTGATGGACACCTAGGTTGGTTTCATAATTTAGCTATTATGAATTGTGCTGCTATAAACATGAATATGCATGTGTCACTATAATATTCTGATTTCAGTCCCTTTGGAAAGACACCCAGGAGTGGTATAGCTGGATCATATGGTGGATCCATTCCAAGTTTTCTAAGTAATCTCCACACTGATCTCCATAGCGGCTGCACTAATTTGCAATCCCACCAACAGTATATAAGAGTTTCTATTTCCCCACATCCTCACCAGCATTTATTGTTGTTTGACTTCTTGAAGATTGTCATTCTAATTGGGGTTAGATGGAATCTCAGTGTAGTTTTGATTTGCATCTCCCTGATTGCTAATGATGTTGAACAGTTTTTCATATATTTATTGGCCATTTGTATTTCTTGTTTTGTGAAGTGTGTATTTAGTTCAGTTGCTCATTTCTTGATTGGGTTATTTTTTTTAGTGTTAAGTCTTTTAAGGCATTTGTATATTCTAGATATTAGTACTCTATTAGAGGAATAGCTGGCAAAGATCTTCTCTCATTCTGTATATTCCTTTACTTTAAAAGCCCTCCATTGGAACCCTCTTCTTATAATGAGATCTTTAACACAGCCTGTAATGCTTTTTAGGTTCTGACCTCTGTCTGCTTTTCAACCCTATTTTTTTTTTGCCATTCTTCCTTCACACCCTATTTTCACATCCTGCAGAATTTCCTTAATTATGTGTCTGCCTACATCTCCATTTCTTTGAATGTGTAGTTTTCTCTGCCTTAAACATCCTTCCCTACTTATATAACTTACATTTTCCTTCCAAATTCAGCTCTGCTATTGCTTTCTTGGGGAAGCCTTCCTTGACTTAACCTTCTCCCATTTCCCTGGTTCTGTGCTAATTATTTATCCCAAGAACTCTATTAGCCTCCTTCTACCCTGAGACTTCCTCTGTCATATCATTATTATGCCATAATATTTTTGTCTATTTAATTTTAATGTTGCTCCTTTTTAGGGATTGTATTTTTTCATATCTCCTAGCATGGTTTTGGGTGTGTAAGTATAATATGTCTTTCATAAATGATTGTTGAATAAATGAATGACTCATTTCTGCTATCCTCAGAATGCTGATTATTCTATAATAGTAGCTAGTTTTCATTGGTCAGAGGAATTAGAATAAGAATATATTATATACAATTTTGTAGTATAATATGTTCAACTAAAATATTTCAGAAATATTTTCTATCATGCCTAAAATTTAAATTCTTTAAGTTTAAATGTTATAAAGACCAACACCATGTATGTTCTTATCAGTTTTTAAAAATGAAGTATTTATCTTTTTTTTATTCCCCAAATAAGATGAAAGTTATGAAAACTATATTATTCTTTTCACTTTGCAGGAACTGATTTCTACGAGTAATAGCAATGTGGTTGTATCTCTCACACGCCTCTTTGAAGTACTACTCTGTAATGTGGTAGAAAATGATCCAACTAGCAAGCACATTCGTGTTTGGATTATGGTTGGTTTCACCTTTCTTGTGGTCCTAAATTACAGAATAAAATATGCTTCTGGCAAGTGCTATTTATATTGAGAAAGACATTTACAAGATCCAGAGCTGGGTTTTTTTTTTTTTTTCTGGTGATCACTGAAAGAAGAGCTGAAGACAGTAAAGTTGCCCTGTTCTGGAATTCTGATATTAAAAAAACTCTTTAAAGAAAAACAGTATGTCAGCCAGGCATGGTGGCGCACGCTTGTAATCCTAGTACTTGGGAGGTGGAGACCGGAGGATCCGGGTTCTCGGCCAGCCTCAGCTACTTAGTGAGGCCCTCCGCAACTTCGTGAGACCCGGTTTCAAAATAA